>JALGBA010002384.1:0-37500 GCA_023970755.1 Azemiops feae
AGAGAGGGAGGGAGGGAGGGAGAGGGAGAGAGAGAGAGAGAGAGAGAGAGAGAGAGAGAGAGAGAGAACTCATGCACAGCAGCCTCTATTTCTTTTTAATTAAACTCTTCAATCAAGCTCCCCCCCTCCCGCGCGTGCAAGTTTTGCAGCTCCCAGTGTTTTCTTTTCTCTGGAAAACGGGTCCAAGTGGCTCTTTGAGTGTTTAAGGTTGCCGACCCCTGAGCTAGACATACCCACAAACATTTGTCATATGTTTTAGCCTCCAGCCCCCTAATCATCTATGTTTACTATCCATTTAGATCAGATGGTCCCCCTGGTTTGGTTTATAGAACAGTGGCCACGAGCAGAGCCTTCTCAGAAACAGCACCCCAATTATAGAACTTTCTCCCAAGGAAAATATGAACAGTGCATCCCTCACCCTTTTAGAGGCAACTCCAAACACACTGTTCAGCCAGGCATATGTAGAATAACAACACATTTTATGGTCAAACAGCACTAAGTAAATTACTACTAATATTTTTCTTTCTTAAAATACACACTTTTAATATTGTTTTAAGCAGTGCTAGTGATGCTTTACAATAGCTGTCTTTGAGAGTTTTCTTGTAAACCACCCTGGATTTCTCAGAAACTTTTAATTTCAAATTAGATGTTGATTTAATAAATTAGGCAGAAGAAACAAATGTTTAAATACATCTAAATCCCACAGACCTACTGCCTCCTAGGTGCATACTGCAGAGAAAATGAGGCATTGCATTTCTAGCCAGCATAGCCACAGGATGATGGGAACTGCGGTTCATGACACCCAAAATATATTAGTTTGGGTAAGGCTGGATTAAATTATAAAAGAGCAGATGAAGGGAAGTATTTTTGTCTCCAACAAAATAATTGGGGGGGGGAGTTGACTCGGCCTTTTAATTTCAACTCACACCAATTCCTAACTTCCCATTCAATCCAAAGAGTTCTATTATTGCCTGGATTTTAGGGAGGGGAGGAGGCAAGAATAGACCACAAAGCTAATCTGCAAGTTTGTTCTCTCGCCTGCCTGCACACCACCTTCCCGTGTGTGTGTGTGTGTGTGTGTGTGTGTATGAGAGACAGAGAGAGAGATCCCCTTTTTGTAAGTTTGCTTACTCTGCAACGCTCCCCGTTCTCCACACTTTCGCTTCCCTGCTGGGTCTCTCTCTCTCTCTCTCTCTCTCTCTCTCACACACACACACACACACACACACACACACACACAGGTTAAGAAAAAAGGGAAGAGGGGGAGAAGGTGGACGCTCTCTCTTTTTGTAAAACTGGCTTCCTCCTCCTTTCCCTCCGGCTCTGTCTCTGTCTCTCTCATACACCACACACACACACACACACACACACACACACAAATCCTTCCTGTTTTCTCCTCCTCGTCCTTTTCCTCCAGCTGCACCTGAACGGAGTGGGAGGAAGTTAAAAAAAAAGAGAAGGGGTGGGAGAATGGGGGAAGCTCTCCTTTTTTTAACACCTCGGCTTCCTCCTCCTCCTCCTCCTCTTCCACTCCTGGCTCTCTCTCTCTCTCTCTGTCTCTCTGTCTCTCTCCCTCACATACACACACAAACACAAACACATACAAACACACACACATGCACAGAAACCCTTCCTGCTTTCTCTTCTCACCCTTTCTGGCCTGGCAAAGCAGAGCCACACGAGGAGAAGCCCAGCAAAGTGGGGCATGGCCGGGCGTGATGGGGTTAAGCTGGGAGGGGCAGGGCGGGCTGAGGCAAATGAGCTGCAACTGCTGCTGCATACCACCAGCCCCTGAGTGCTCGCTGTTTCTTGTGTGTGCACCAAGGCACCCAGCTGGGTTGGGGTGGGCCAGGGCTGGGGCAGCGGGGGCCGGTCCCTTGCCATTTCTGGGACAGCCCCGGGGGCCAAATCTGGCCCCTCCCGGGCTGCATCCAGCCTGCGGGCCTTGTGTTTGACATGTCTGACTTAAGGAATTGGGAACAAATGTTAGAAGACTTTTTTTTGTCACCCAGTACTTACAGCTTTGCTGTTCTCATCAATAGATATCAACATCCACGTTCTGATCTGCTTGCTTGCAGATGTGTGATTCCAATCCAGTTACATTGGTTCACTTATCATGTTGTATCCAGACTAGTGTTAAGAGTAAGAATAAAAACAACTTGTTACTCAGAAATCTATACAGAGCCCTAAATGTGATGGAATTCAGTTTTGGCCAAACTAAGTGGATGTTCTCTTTATATCATTATAGAGTAGCAAATGATAATTTAAAAAACAATTCTTTGTGACTAGCCTATGGGAATGAAAAATATCTCATTCTCAAACTATACATTAAAAGTATCTGAAGTTTCTGAAGTACAAAAATATTTCAGTGTTCAGTGTTGCTAAGAGTAAAAGATTGCAGCTGTGAGTGATTTCTCATAATATGACAAAATCCATACATAACAATTCAGGCTTTAGTTCTCAAATTCAGACATTTCTAGGAATCTTTAAAGCAGTTTTAATGCCCTAAATAGTTAATGGAGAAGAAGCAGTGTGGTGACTACCAATACATATTACAGATTCACCTACTGACAGCAATTGGGGCTATAGGAACTGCCGCAGTAAGTTGGTGCAGTCATGTGACATTGCATCTTACAACTGTGTTGTTTAGTGATAGAGCTCCTAGTCCTAATTACCGACAGTAAATGAGGACTATCTAGCTAAGTAAGATTTGTGGGTGAGCAGAAGGTGCAATGATTAAAGCATTTCATTGGTATGCTTGCATTAGTGCTAATCTGTCTGAAGAGTAGAAGTTTCTTTCCTAGGTCTTCAGTCTGGAATGGCCTTGTGTTCATGCAATCTTCTCACTGAATTGAAAAAGTGGCTTTAATTTAAAACAGTTAAGAAACTGTTAAGCTGCAGGTAATACTATTGTGCGGCACATATTTTTGATGTCTTTTAGCTGGTTAGCTAAAAATACAGCAAGTATTTATTTTCCAATTTGTATCTCTACTGGGGCTTTTATTTATATGATTGTATGGATCTACAATTGTACTCAAAGAGTACAATTAGCACATCCAATACTTCCTCAGTCTAGGAACCTGATTTAAAATAACAATTTTGAATCAGCACATTGGAAAAGATCAAAGCAATTAGCAGCCAGGCTCTGGATATCTCATTCAAGCTCACTTTCTTTCCAAAAAGAGAAGCTCTAGCATTTGGAACTAATGTAAATCCTCCTTTATCTTTGAAACTGAAGAAAGCAAAAAGAAAAGGGCATTTCTTCAATACCTTCCTTCCTCTGGCCAATGAAAAGCACTTTGGAAATTATAAAAGATCTGTATTTCACTCCTGAGGTGTGTGTGTGTATGCTTGGGGGGGGGGGGGGTATTACGTGTACTTCAATTGGCAGACTGTTCAGTTAATTTTATAGACTTAATTCATGCCATAATTGTTCAAATATGATGTCTAAATTTTTGTTAAACATCACATCCTATCCTACAAAATATTCATTTATTTTCAGTGAAATAAAATGAGTGCACAATTTTTTCATAATATTATTTGCAGGGGAACATAAACAATTGATTTTCATTTTAATAGCTTCAGGAGGAGCACAATTGTGACGTGATCTCTGATACACAAGAGTATATAATTTTTTTAATTTGAGCATGGTTCAAAGCTTAGGAATCTACACAATGCAGTTGCCTTTCATGCTAAAAATCTATGTCCAATCAAGCGGATATTTTCTTTTCAAAACCTGCCATAAAAGAACATTTTGAGAAGTAAGTATAATAAAATATGCCCTCTTTTTATTTTATTTTTTTAGGAGTTAGTTAGTTGCAAGACTCCGTGGCTTGGTCAGAATTGACATTCAATTCAGTAACTGTCCAATGACCAAATATTTGCTTCAGTTATAACTGATGTCCTCTTTTAATGTATTCTATTGTAGGTCAGCCAAGGAACTGTATTATTTTGCATATCTACAAAAAACATCATTAGCTTCCTATTATATACATTTAAAAGCAAAATGTTATCCCGTTGCACATGATCAAGGCAATTAACAAGCAATGATTTTTGAAAAAGACATCAGGCTGCAGCACTGTACAGTAAATAACATTTTATTTTCTCTCTGCTCTGTAAGATTAGCATTACCAACAGAGATCAACTTATAATACAAGTAAACAATGTCTATTTACAACTTATAGGTTAAGTTTGTTTCCCACAAAATATAGTACAAAAGCTATAATTTAATAAATTAATCCTGCAATCTGGATTCTTTATAAACAAAAGCTTTAAGGTAATGACCTTTCATAAACAATCAATAGAAGGAAAATAACTGGCCAACTCTCCACTCAGAGTATATTGCAAAACTATTTCAGGCATATGTAACATATGAAACAAAACCTAGAACAAAATAAATAGAATAGAGATATTTTGTGAAAGATCTACTAAAACAAAATATTTAGATTTCTTTAAAAATTATTCTAAAGCTAAAATTGTGTCCAAGTGAAGCACTTGATGAACAATCTTTCTTAAAGGCAAAAAATTAACCATATTCATAATCCCAATTCTCAATTTATCCTTCTTTGCTATGTTTCTTACATGTGATATCTGATTAGTAGTTTTGCTTACTCCTTGTTCTAAACAGCTAATTTGAGGACATAGGGAGAGAGAAATATATAGCTAACTAATTACAAGACAAATACATTAATAATTTTAGGGACACATGACATGAAGAGAACAGCCACAGTGACACAGTGAAAAGGCATCAGATGTCTCGATTTGGCAACACATAACACACTGGAATATAGGGAGAAGTCTTTTTATCACCTTAAAGGGACCTGCATCCTACAATAGAAAAGAAATCTCATTAAGATTGATAGTGTGAATGTGGAAAGCTAGTGCTGTAGAATAAGTTGAAAAACATGTCAGAAATTACTTATATACAATTGCCAGAAAACGTAATGGTTGTAGAAGGCACTATTCTAACTCTTGAACGTTCAAATAATGCTATCTTCAGCCCACCACCCTGCCACAAATAATAAGGCAGAGAAGACTAACCAGCTGCTCCAGCGATACTTAAGATGTTACTGCACCTATAGCCAAGACAATTGGCCATCATTATAGCTCCTAGCAGAATTTTCATATAATAACTTTCTCCACACATCAATTGCAATGACCCCCTTTCAAGCGTTGTACGGCACTCAGCCAAAAGTGTTATCAGAGAACCCTAAAAGGAGATTTCTGGCCTGGGGCTGTGGATTTTCTACAAGGGCAAGTTGCTGCCCAAGCTCTATTGAAACAGCAGTTAGAATAAGCAAAGCAGTTTTATAAGAAAGCTACAAATGTCCATTGACAGGAAGGGTCACAAATAGCAGAAGGAAACAAAGTTTGACTCTCTACCAAATTTTGACCTCTACAAGGCTATCAAAGAAACTACCATGTTTCTCCGAAAATAAGCCCTACCCCCAAAATAAGCCCTAGTTTTGGGACGAGGCGCACACCTAAAAATCAAGCTAGGGTGGGGGTGGCGGGGTGGAGCTGCCCCATATGCCCCTCACCCACTTACCATTGCAGGCAGGTCTCCCATGAATTGACACCTGCTTTGCCTCACCAGCTCACTTCTTCCGCAGCACCCCTCCCCCCCACGGCCTGCATTTCGCTGTTAGAGACCTTTCTGGAAGGCCTCTGATGGCAAAATGCAGGCAGGAGCTCCATTCTCAGCTGCAGAGGCATTTCCTTCAACTGCAGAAGAAGTGGGTCAGCTAAGTGGGGCTGTCCGTGCCGCGGCGGTGAGGTGAGACGGTAGAAAAGACACCCCCGAAAATAAGACCTGGTGCCTCTTTTGGAGGCAAAAAATAAATAAATAAGACCGGGTCTTATTTTTGGGGAAACAGTAAAATTTGGGGGGGCCCTTCAAGATTATCCAACAAGTCAACCATATAGCTGCATTTCACCTACAACTGCCCCCCTCCATGAAAGTATGTCCATTACTTGCTGCTTAAAAATAAGCCCCCAAACACTTTGTGCTTATAGCACTCACTCCCACCACCAATGATTATGGATGGATAGCCAGAATACAAGTGGAACAAATGCTGGACTCTAGGCAAATAGGCAAGGTTCTACAGTATTTAATCCACTGAAAGACTAGCTAGGTTCCGAACTCTCATGGGGAAATGTAAGATACATCCATCGTCCTGAGTTAGTTTGGCAATTTCACTTTTTGTTTTTCTGAGAAGCCGCAACCATGCAAGTGCGAGTCCCTTGCCTGAGGAGTCCATCACTGAAGAGGTTAACCAACTTCTGTGGGCAAATTTAGGGGGAGGTAGGGCAGCTGATTATAATAAGCCTTCAACCTCTGGCCTTCAACTCCCGAGACTAGGAGGAGGGAAGGAACCCATTAATACTGTTCCTGTTTTCCAGCAACTACCACCTGTCTCATTGATCATTTCAAAGGGGGAAGGTTCCTTTGAAACTGCTTCATTTCCTCGTCTATCAAGTTCCCATGAGACCTCTGATTTTAAAGAGACCAGGCAGGAAGGGGAGACCAGTTTTGATGAACCCTTGGGAAAGAGAGGGGGCCAAGTTGGAGTGACATATTATAAGAGACAAGAGTAAAAAAAACCATTGGTTTAGAGTCTTTGTGTTGCTACAGGACACCAATGTCCAGGCCCCTTAATTTCTGTTGACTCTTTATCTAGCGCCGATTTAGTGCTGACTATTGGTTGACCAGGTTCTTGTATATAAGCTTCAATAAAAAATTTATGTTGTAACCTACATGGAGGATTTTAATTCCTTGTGGCTGACAAATCTGTTTTTCACCTTTGCAATTGGCAAATACCTAAACTTGTGCACAGAATAAGAAAACTACATCATTCATTTCAGTTTATTCAATCTAAAAAATGAGAAACTATGGAAGACATGGGAGTGAAATATAAGTTGTTCATCTAGTACAAGTTAAACATTTTTATAAAATTTGTTTTTTCAATTTTACTGGATTGTCTTCACATTTAAGTTGTATAGATTTCCTTACACTTCCTATGTTAACTGTGAAGCAACCATATCAAATAAATATATGCCACTTGCTTAATGACCATTTGAAGTTATGACAGACTTTTAAAAGCTACTTATGACCCATCCTTGAAGTTACAACTGCAACATCCTTCTGCTATGGACATGAGATAGCATTTTGAATGCTTGGCAACCTGCTTGCATTTATGCCCAGATGCAGCATTCTGTGGTCATGTGACCATGATTGAAACACTGTTTGCCTGTTTCTGACATTTTTTCCCCTGTTTTCCAGCAAAATAAATATGCTGGATTCACATAACAAGCATATGATTCCCTTAATGATTGTAATGACTCTGTTTGCAACTGTTGCAAAAATTATTATAAAATTATATGATGCATCTACTTATGTCAGCAATAATTTATTTTTAAAAATTCTAAACTCCATGTGGTATTGTATTTCCCTGAAAATAAGACCTAACTGGAAAATAAGCCATAGCATGATTTTTCAGGATGCTCGTAATATAAGCCCTACCCCAAAAATAAGCCCCAGTTAAGATCATCAGACAGACAGACTCATTTAGTACATCCATTGCAATACACAATGGACGTATTGAATTATAAAATAATATTAATATATAATTAAATATAAATAAGTAATATTATTGACATTATTTATTTGAATACATGTGGATTGTGCATGAAAAAATAAGATATCACCTGAAAATCTCAGGGGCTGCCACAGAGAAGAGGGAGTCAAGCTATTTTCCAAAGCGCCTGAAGGCAGGACAAGAAGCAAGGGATGGAAACTAATCAAGGAGAGAAGCAACCTAGAACTAAGGAGAAACTTCCTGACAGTTAGAACAATTAACCAGTGGAACAACCTGCCTCCAGAAGCGGTGAATGCTCCAACACTGGAAGTTTTTAAGAAGAAACTGGACAGCCATTTGTCCGAAATGGTATAGGGTTACCTGCCTGAGCAGGGGGTTGGACTTGATGACCTCCAAGGTCCCTTCCAACTTTATTATTATTATTATTATTATTATTGTTGTTGTTGTTGTTGTTGTTGTTGTTGTTGTTGTTGTTGTTATATAAGCCCTACTGCATTTTTTGAAGCAAAAATTAATATAAGACCCAGCCTTATTTTCAAGGAAATACTGTAGTACACCAAAATCTCTTATGAATTGTTACCTGTCTCTGAGCATTTTCTCATTCTAAAATCTTATGAGTTTGATCAGGAGGAAATTTCAGCACTGCAGTTATAACCTTTGCCATTGTCTAAAACATGAACAAAGAAAATAGCATTCAAACACCCGTCTATTTTGTCTATGAAATTTTATATATTATTGCTAATGCTAATAGAAACATAGTAAAAAGAAATAGAAGTGGGTATCTGTTTCTTATCCTATGATAGTTTGTAATGTAATTTTTGTGTGCATGAATCGAATCATATTTAGTTATTAAGACTGAACAATTCAAATTACACATTCCACACTGAGAACCAGTCTCTCCAGCATTCTTTCTCTTGTCCATGTTAATCAGGAATGGCCATGCCAGTTTTAATCAGGGTCTAGGTGAAGAAATAGATTGGAAATACCCCATAGCAAATGAATTCTATTAATATAGAACTCCTGTGGCAAAGTACTCACTGGTCCAAGAAACCTATCCTGAATGAAAGTGTATTTCCTAAAACAAGTATGTACAGAAGCCTAAGGATGCTGATGGGCTTTATACCTTTTCCTTTCTTCAATGGGCACACCTTTTGAAGCTGTTCTTAAATGGGGACAGCTTTACTTTAAACATAGTAATAAAAACATCCCTTGATTAGTAGGATATGTTGTTCCTGTGGCTGCCCTTAAGCATTAATCAAAATTCTGGTTACTGTAGCAGTTAAACTATGGTTTATAGCTTCCATCCAGGGGTGTCTGCATAGAGGCTGGGGTGAAGAATGATCACACATACCTCATGACATTGCACAAATACAGTGACTTGTATACTTCTTACCTCATGCAAATGCCATGGTTTATTTTGTATAAATAATTTACATATTATATAATTGCAGCATTTGTGTGATGTCACCACCTATGTCAGTTTGATATCACTTTAGTTTCTTGCAAATGCCACTGCACTGAAATTACTGCTTCACTTGAGAGAATTGCAATGACTACTAATTTTCTACTAGGCCAGGTTTAAGATTCTGCTATCTGCTTAGTTTTACAGCTTTTATAAGTGTTTATGTAGTGATTAATACATTAAATATTGCTGTAGACTGCTTGGAGATTTTTTCTTAAATAAATAAGATAATTTTGCCAAAAGCTCCCAGAAACTATTGGGTAGACCATGTATCTCCTTCCTAAGGCTTGTTTGAAAGTTCATTCTGCCCATCATTCTTCTCTATCCAAGTATGTCATTCTAGGGCTCCTCTTGTGATGGCATCATAATATTGCAACCATTCTCAGAACTATTGGCACCATCACATAGGAACTATAAGTATGAAAGATACCTTTGTTTCATGGCCCATCATATATTCGAATACCACCTTCCTCAAGTATTGAAACTCAATTGGTTCACCAAAATGAGAAGCATCCGAATGGCAATGGTTCCCATCTGCATAGAAGAAAAGTGAGACTTTATACTAATATCTGTTACTACAAATATTAAGAAATTAAATAACTTACTTTATTTGATAATCTTTTTACAAAATATTTTGAATGTGTAGTTTTGATTCCAGAAAGGCTCCAATTTTCTACCTTTATCCATCATAAGCATCCTCAGAATATTTCGGTCTCGGCATAAAGCACTTGCTTTACCTTCCTTATTAACAGGTATATTCTAACCATTTATACCTATATATCCGTTGCACTTAGCAAACATTTCAAGTAATCAATAGAAGAGCTTACTTCCAGTTTCAGAGGAATGTTAAAATAAAGCTTTTTTTCCAGATATAAGGCCTATATCAGGCCTAGACGTTGAGATGGAGAACAAACAAAATAAGGGGCATGTTATGTCCTGGGACTGCTGAATGATTCAGCAGACTCAGGAGGCTGCAGAAGGCCCGGGCAATCCACGTGGTTGCCCGGGACCAGACAGGCTGTCTCCAGCCTTGTGCGCATGCGCAAGGCGGGAGACTAGCCTTGCATTGATTGGTTGATGCTGTCCCTTGCAAGGGGCTATAAAAGGCCATGGCGCCATTTTGTCTTCTGTTCTGTTCGTGATCTCAATAAAGACTTGTGTTTGTTACTCCTGCCTCGCCTCGATGTCTCTTTGGCTGAAACAGAACATTGGCGACGAAGGTGGGATATGCTGCAAGAAGAAACAGGAGAAGCTAGGCTGACTTACCAAAGGAGGCCTGAAGCGCTGAGAAGTTCGGCGCCCTGTGGAAGCGATTGCCTGCCAGTACGAAGCCACTGGAGGTGAGCTCGGCTTCAAGGGACCCCTTCTCATTCCTTGCAGCGAGAGGCATCGAAGAGGTTACAGGCTGTAAAGATGTCAAAGCTGGGCCGTTTGTCAGATTTTGACATGTCTCACCCTGAGCGCTGGAGTTCTTACGTGGCTCGGGTGGAGAATTACTTTAGAGTTAATAAGATCCAGGAAGACAGCCTCAAAGCTGCTACATTGCTGTCTGTGGGCAAGAGACTTTTGACATTTCAGAAAATCTTGTAGCCCCAGCACCATTGGAATCAATTGTATACACCGATTTGAAGAGGATGCTGCATGGGCATTTCGAACCCAAGCTATCAGTAATTGCTTGGAGGCATGCATTTGAGCAGAGAGATCAAAGGCCCGGTGAATCTGCCGCGGACTTTGTTGCTAGACAAGCAGCTAGGCAGTGTGCTTTCACGGATCTGGAAGAGAGACTCCGGGATCGTTTGGTTTGCGGACTGCGAAGTTGTGAGCTACAACAGAAACTTTTTGGAAAGGAAGATGTATCGTTCCAAGATGCTCTGAGAGAGATTGCAGCTGAAGAAGCAGCAGGCGGCGCTGTGAAGGTCCTGCGGCTCACCCAGAACCCCCCAGCGGCGGTCTCAATCCATCAAGATGTTGCTCGAGAGGCATCCGAATCGGATCCGGAGGAAGAGGTGGACAGGCTTCAACAGGCCGAAGTGAAGAAGCCTCAAGGACACAGAGAAAGAGCGGCAGCATCCCTTCGGTGTTTCGGCTGTGGAGGACGCCACAAGCGAGCTGATTGCCGGTTTCGCTCCGTTACCTGCCGGGCATGTGGCAGGCAAGGCCACATTGCATCCGTCTGTTTGGGTCACTAGAAGGAACGGTCTACAGTAGAATTGCCTCTGAAAGGTACCAAGGTCCCCAGCCAAAATAGGGTGGGCTTCTGCGTGTCCCGTAGGGGCATTTTCAAAACTGGGGTTCACAGGCCTCTAAAAAAGAAACTTTGCCTTGACGTGAAGTTGCAAGGGGTTCCCTTGTCAATGGAGCTGGACACCGGGTCCACTCTATCAATCATCTTTAATCAAACCTTTAATAAGGTTTGCCACAGAAGTGGCCTTCGAGTCAAACTCAGGCCTTCAAATTTAATCCTCACTGACTTTCAAAATTCGAGGGTCAGCGTGAAAGGGGAGGCCACAGTCAGAGTGCAGCGTAAGAGTTTCCAAGGGCTGCTAGACGTGGTGGTAGTTGGGGGTGATCGCACGAGTCTTATAGGACTCGATTGGTTTGAGGCCCTTGGGATCCAAGTGACTGGGCTGCACAATCTGCAAACATCAGGCCTTGCAGATGTGTGCAAGGAGTTTGCGGATGTGTTCAGTGCAGAGCTTGGTTCCACCAAGCAGGGTGAAGTTGAAGCAAAACAAGTGTAAAATTGGAGTCACCTCCACTGAGTTCTTGGAATTCCGTATCGATGCTGAAGGCATCCATCCTTCGGAATCCAAGCTTCAAGCGATTCAGCAGGCCCCAAGCCCCCAGTCGAAGAGTGAGCTTCAAGCCTTCCTGGGGCTGTTAAATTTTTACCATTCATTCCTTCCCCACAAGGCTGCAGTGGCTGAGCCATTACACTGGCTCTTGGACAAACAGGCTCCATGGAAATGGATGGAGGTCCATGAAAGGAGTTTCACAGAGGTCAAGGCCTTGCTCTCTTCAAATGCGGTATTAGCCCATTTTAATGAGCAATTGCCTGTGTGCATAGCCTGTGATGCATCCACTTATGGGGTTGGGGCTGTGCTGAGCCATCTCAAGGCTGATGGGACACAAGTGGACCACAGTCTCTCCGCCACGATGGACCTTCAAATGTTCCTGCACATGTTCCTGAAGGGGGTTTTGCCATGGAGGCGGCTCCTGACTGTGGCACAGGCATCAGGTCATTGGGACATGGCAGTCAATCAGTTCCTCAGGCCACTCCAGCTGCTGGTGTTGGGCTCGAAGGACAGTGTTCCCAAGAGGGGTCCATTGTGGATTTGGGGAATTCCACCCCACCACTGGACTTGGGGAACTCCACCCCACCAAGGAACTCTGGTTTGGGTTTAGCGGATCCAGCCAGTCAGCAGTCTGGAGGGTTGCCTGGGTCTTGGGGGCATCAAAGTCCTGGCTTGCCTAGCCCAACAGGCGAGGTGGCACACCAGGCACCAACGCTGGCTCCAAGAAGGTCAGAGAGGGCCAAAGGTCCACCCAAGCATCTAAAGGACTATGTGAGGTTCCTGTCAAGTATTAGGGAGGCTTACTAGTTCTCTAGAACTCTGGACACTCATAGAAGGGTGTTCTATTGATAACCTGAAACAATATGAGGTATAAGGGTCTGCCTGTGTGCAGGCATAATTGTGTTAGAATTAATAACATGATAATTGAACAAAAACATGTATATGTAGGTTGCTTTAAAACTATAAGTATTCACTTATTGTTTTATCCAAGGGGGGAGGGGTGTTATGTCCTGGGACTGCTGAATGACTCAGCAGGCTCAGGAGGCTGCAGAAGGCCCGGGCAATCCACGTGGTTGCCCGGGACCAGACAGGCTGTCTCCAGCCTTGTGCGCATGCGCAAGGCGGGAGACTAGCCTTGCATTGATTGGTTGATGCTGTCCCTTGCAAGGGGCTATAAAAGGCCATGGCGCCATTTTGTCTTCTGTTCTGTTCGTGATCTCAATAAAGACTTGTGTTTGTTACTCCTGCCTCACCTCGATGTCTCTTTGGCTGAAACAGAACACTGCAACTTATCGGTTCTTTGTAAATAACTACTAACTTTTGCTATATACAATTAGAGGAGGAAGCAGACTCTCCATCGAAGGTTTTTGTATCTATTCTTTGCCATGCTATTACAGAGGCAAATCATTATTCAAGTTTTTAAACAGAGATTGTTTGAAAAGGGAGTCATTTCAATTTTATCCAATCTCTGTAACTTAGAGAATTATATTATGAATTGTTGTTTAGTAGGTTAAGGAAATATATTATTTCTGATACTGCTCTATGCTTTTATTAACTAGTCTCTCATTTGTTTATCAGGTATGTTCAGGTTACATTAACTTTCAAAGAAAGATAAAATTGAAGTCATAATATTAAAATTCAAGTCGAACCCCCACTTTATTTATTTATTTATATTCATTCATTCATTCATATTTCACATTTCTGAACTACCCAAGGAAGGACTCTGGAAAGAAGGACTCTGCATGGTGTACAATAAAATATCAAAATATAAAACAATATATAAAAATTAAAATGTTAGGGTTAACATTTTTGAATTATTTTTTTAAAGAAAGTAAGAATGATTAAACTCTGTTAAAAATCATGGGAGGGCCCTCATGGCACCAACTAACTGCCTAAATTTGTGCCCTATGGATTCCCTATGAAAGGATGCAGAGCCAGATTTAAACCCCTTTTCAGAAGGCCAGGAGAGTGAGGGCCCATGTTGTGTCCTGGGCCTTGCTGAGTCATTCAGCAAGGCTCAGGAAGTCTGCAGAAAGGTTGCAGAGACCAGAACGGTTGTAGAGACCCGGACAGACCACATGTCTGCCTGGGACCCAGACAGGCTGTCTCCAGCCTCGCACGCATGCGCGAGGCGGGACAATAGCCTGCAATCATTGGCTGAGCATCCCCTTGCATGGGGAGTATAAAAGGGCTTGTTGCTATTGTTTGTCTGCTTCTGTTCAGTGATTGTACCAATAAAAAGACATCATTTGTTGTGAACTGCCTCGTCTCAAATGTCTGCGAACAGAACATTGGCGATGAGGATGGGATTCGCTGTTTGGAAGCCTACAGAAAGAAGATAGGCCTACTCACCTAAGGCCTGAATGAGAAGAGAAGCGCGGCGTCCAGAAGGAGCAACCGCCTGCCAGTACGCATACGCTGGAGGTGGGCTTGGCTTCGTGGGACCCCTTCTCCTTCCTTGCAGCGAGAGATGTCAACGAGGCCGTCGTTCACGAAGATGTCCAAGCTGGGTCGTCTCGGTGAATTCGACACTTCACACCCGGAACGCTGGAGCTCGTACACAGCTCGCGTTGAGAACTATTTTCGGGTGAACAAAATCCAGGAAGATGGCCTGAAAGCGGCTACCTTGTTGTGTGTCTGTGGGCAAGAAACTTTTGAAATTGCCGAGAATCTTGTCGCCCCAGCACCTTTGGAATCGATCGCGTATACCGATCTGAAGAAAATGCTGCGTGAGCATTTCGAGCTCAAGCTATCAGTAATAGCTTGGAGGCACCATTTCGAGCAGTGGGACCAGTGGCCCGGAGAATCAGCTGCGGACTTCATCGCAGCCCTGAGGCAGGCTGCTAGACCATGTGCGTTTCAAGATCTGGAGGAGAGGCTCCGAGATAGACTTGTTTGCGGGTTGCGAAGCCGCGAGATGCAGCAGAAGCTGTTTGCGAAGGCTGATGTCACATTCCAAGATGCCTTAAGAGAAATTTCAGCTGAAGAAGCAGCCGGCGGTGCAGTGAAGGCCTTGCGGTCAACAAAGAATCTTCCAGCAGCCGTCCCCGTCCACCAAGAAGCTGTGTGAGAGGCCTCCGGAGAAGAATCCGAGGAAGAAGAGGTGGACAGACTTCAACCGTCAGCGGAGAGGAGACAGCAGGAACGCAGAGGGCAGCCGCCTGCATCCCTTCGTTGTTTCGGCTGTGGGGGTCAGGAGGGCCGACTGCTGTTTTCGTTCTGCTGTCTGCCGAACGTGTGGCAGGCAAGGCCACATCGCATTAGCCTGCATGGGTCGTCAAAAGAATAGGTCCCCTGAATTGCCTCTGAAAGGTACCAAGGTCCCCAGCCAAAACAGGGTGGGTTTTTGCGCGTCCCGTAGGGGGGTGTTTAAAACAAGTTCACCGCCCCTTAAGAAAAAGCTGCGCATTGAGGTACAGTTACAGGGAGTTCCCCTGGCCATGGAGCTGGACACAGGGTCCGCTCTTTCCATTATTTCTGTAGACACCTTTAACAAGGTTTGCTCCAGGAGTGGCTCACGAGTCAAACTCAGGCCCTCCAATCTCATCCTCACTGACTTTCAGAATTCACGAGTCAGTGTGAAGGGGGAGGCCACGCTTAGAGTACAGCGTAAGGATTTCAATGGATTCTTAGATGTGGTGGTTGTTGGGGGTGATCGTACAAGTCTTATAGGACTCGATTGGTTCGAGGCACTTGGGATCCAGGTGACTGGTCTGAATCATCTGCAAACTGCCAGCCTTACAGGAGTCTGTAAGGAGTTTGCTGATGTATTCAGCCCAGAACTTGGCTCATACAAGGGGCCTCCCATTATGTTAAAGTTGGATCCAAATATTACACCCATCAGGGTTAAGCCAAGGAGGGTGCCTTTTGCCCTAAAGAGCAAAATTGATGCTGAGTTGGACAAATTGCTCCAACAAGGCATTCTTGAACCTGTGGACTCTAGTCCATGGGAAACCCCCATAGTGACCCCACTGAAATCAAATGGTGAAGTCAGAATATGTGCAGACTATAAATGCACTCTGAATAAAGCCTTGCAGCAACACGCATACCCAGTGCCTGTGGTGAGCCACATTCTGGCCTCACTAAAAGGGGGAAAACTTTTTGCTAAGCTTGACTTAGCTCAGGCATATCAACAGTTACCTGTTGATGAGGCAACAGCTGAGGCACAAACTATAGTCACTCACAGAGGGGCTTTCAAAGTAAAGAGGCTGCAGTTTGGGGTCAATGTAGCCCCTGGCATCTTTCAAGGGGTGATGGAGCGAATGCTCAGGGGGTATTCTGGGGGTCTGCCCCTATTTTGATGATGTCCTCATTGCAGGAGAGTCATCTGGGAACTTGGCTGAAAGGCTGAGAGCTGTCTTGCTGCATTTCCTCCAAGCTGGGCTGAAGTTACAGCAAGACAAATGCAAAATAGGTGTAATATCCACCGAATTTCTAGGGTTTCGTATTGATGCAGAAGGCATCCACCCCGCAGAGTCCAAATTCCAGGCCATTCAACTGGCCCCTAGTCCCCAGTCAAAAACTGAACTTCAGGCTTTTCTGGGCCTCCTTAATTTTTACCATTCATTTCTCCCCCAGAAGGCTGCCATGGCTGAGCCGCTACACCGGCTCTTGGACAAGCAGGCTCCATGGGCATGGACAAAGGTCCATGAAAAGGCTTTCAAAGAAGTCAAGGCTTTGCTATCCTCCAATGCTGTACTGGCTCACTTCAATGAGCACTTGCCTGTGTGCATCGCATGTGATGCTTCCCCTTATGGGGTAGGAGCAGTGCTAAGCCATCTCAAGGAAGATGGAACTCAGGTCCCTGTGGCCTATTATTCTAGAACCCTCTCATCTGCAGAGTGTAATTACATGCAGATTGACAGGGAAGCCTTGGCAATAATCTCAGGCATCAAGAAATTTCATGATTTCTTGTATGGCCGCCATTTCACGGTCTATACTGACCACAAGCCTTTGCTGGGGTTGTTTACAACCAATAAACAAACTCCTCAGATAATATCTCCTAGAATGCTGAGATGGTCTATTTTCTTAGCAGCTTATGATTACACCCTGGTTCACAAACCAGGTACTGAGATGGGCCACGCTGATGGCCTAAGTAGGTTACCTCTTAAACAAATAGAGGCAGACCCTGCTCCTGCTGTACACATTCTGTCTATTCAGGACTTACCTGAATCTCCCCTCAATGCTAGGGATGTGGCTGCTGAAACTGCCACTGATCACACGCTTGCACGCGTGCTGACATGCGTGTTGTCAGGTTGGCCTGACACGTGTCTGGTACAGACTTCCAAAGCTTCTGGCGTAGGAAGCATGAATTGTCCACATTCAAGGGGTGTATCCTGTGGGGCAATCGAGTAGTCATCCCGGCCTCATTGAGGACTAGAGTCTTGCTCTCTCTTCATGAGGGACATCTGGGAATAGTGAGAATGAAGGCGCTTGCGCGCAGTCATCTTTGGTGGCCGGGACTTGATAAGGACATCGAGGCCCAGGTTCATGGGTGCCAAGTGTGCCAGCAATCATGGCCAGAAATGCCCCAGGCCCCTGTACATAGGTGGGAGGAGACACTCACTCCATGGTCACGCATCCATATAGACTATGCTGGGCCCTTTCAGGGGCAATTCTTCCTCCTCATTGTGGATAGCCATTCCAAATGGCTAGAGGTCGTTCTTGTGTCCTCCATTACTACTGCCAGGACCATCCAGGTGCTCAGAGGCATCTTCGCATCCCATGGTCTTTCTGATGTTTTAGTATCAGACAATGGTCTCCAATTTACCTCTTCTGAGTTTCAGGCCTTTCTTCAAGCCAACTTGATCCGGCATGCCACGTCTGCTCCTTTTCACCCTGCTACCAACGGTCAGGCTGAACGCATGGTGCGCACTACCAAAGACGCATTAAAGAGAATCACTCAAGGACCTTGGCATCACAGGTTAGCTGATTTTCTCCTTGCACACCACACCACACTATGCACTGCTACAGGAAAGAGCCCAGCTGAACTCCGCTGGGGTCGCAGACTCATTACGAAGCTGGACAGGCTGCACCCAGACCGGGTGGCTTCACAGGTGTCACAACCACGGGCACCTAGGAGACTCCAAGTGGGTGACCCGGTTTGGGCCAGAAACTATGGGCATGGGCATCTCTGGGTACCTGCTGTAATATGTAAGGTCTCTGGGCCACTGTCCTACGAAGTGGCTTTAGAGGATGGTCGGGTGCTTCGACGCCACATTGACCAACTGCACTGGAGGCTTCCTGGCCATGGTTCCTCCCCTGGCTCCGCTCTCGGGGGGAGGAGGACCCCAATTACGATTGTGGACAACAGTCTCTCCAAGAGGGGGGTTCTCCAAATGCTCCAGATGGGGGTCTTGCCATGGAGGCGGATCCTGACTCTGGCATAGATGCAGGGAGTCTTGCCATGGAGGCGGCTCCTGACTCGGGCAGAGGTCCCTGGCTTAGGGCAAATGGCCGTAAATCAGCTACTCAGGGCTGAGTAGGGACAGTGCTCCCAAGGGGAGTCCCAAGGACTTTTGGGAAACTCCACCCCACCAAGGGACTCGGGGAACTCGACCCCTCCAAGGAACTCTGGTTTGGGTCTAGCGGATCCAGCCAGTCAGCAGTCAGGGGGAACCCCTGAGTTTTCTGGGCGACAAAGTCCTGGTTTGTTTTGCACAAACCGGGAGCAGGCACTCCAGGCACCTATCACAATTCCCACACCTACCATCACACCCGTACCTAATCTGGCTCCACCGAGATCTGAGAGGGTTAAGGGTCCTCCTAAGTATTTACAAGAATATGTGAGGTTCCTGCGAGGTCCATATTTTCAAAGAGTGAAATAACGTGGACTACGGGAAAACTAACAGGAGATGGGTTGCCAGGAGTCAGGGTGACCGCATGGCTTGCTTGCCAGTCAGCCATTGGCATTGTGCTGTTAAACAACAGGGACAGTGTTGTTTAATCCAAGGGGGGAGGGGTGTTGTGTCCTGGGCCTTGCTGAGTCATTCAGCAAGGCTCAGGAAGTCTGCAGAAAGGTTGCAGAGACCAGAATGGTTGTAGAGACCCGGACAGACCACATGTCTGCCCAGGACCCAGACAGGCTGTCTCCAGCCTCGCGCGCATGCGCGAGGCGGGAGAATAGCCTGCAATCATTGGCTGAGCATCCCCTTGCACGGGGAGTATAAAAGGGCTTGTTGCTATTGTTTGTTTGCTTCTGTTCAGTGATTGTACCAATAAAAAGACATCATTTGTTGTGAACTGCCTCGTCTCAAATGTCTGCTTGTGCGAACAGAACATCCCACCTGATCTCCATGCAGCAGCAATGGAAGAGTTGGCTGTCTTCCTAGACAGCCAGATCATGAAAATTGTAATACTAAAACACATATTTATTTCCTTTATTTAAGTACATGAAATGTAAATGGCAGAAAATATTCCTTATGTATTAGTAACAATCCCAGTATTTTTTCAAACTAGAAATAACATACATTAGCTGCACACTAAATATTTATGAAAATAGGTTTCTGCTCTTACAGAGAGCAGATTTCTATATGTATATTTATAGATGTCAGAAATCTGTAATATTTCTGCAATTTTTAAAAAATTACTGAATTTAAATAACTAAATTACTTCAGTATCGTTTAAACATACAAATTTTGTGGTTTCTATAGAAAACCTACTGTAAAAATATAGGCCAAAAGGGCAACAAGATATGTGTGTTATTATTATAAATGTTAAAATGATTTTCTGCTATTGATATATAAATCACCTGCTACATAAACCATCTATTTGTCAACTTCCAGCTCGAGAATCCAAATAAAACTCTAGGTTCATTTCATCTCTGAAAATCTTACTGTTTATTGAATACACTGCATGATAATGTTGAAGCAAACCTAACTCTGAGGTTCCAATACCAAATCATAGACTTAAACAATAATTTTCCCAACCAAATCCTCAATGTCTTACATAGTCCATATAAACAAATTCATTTTGTTATGGGAACCATCTGCTTCAAATCTACACCTATTATGATATCCTTGAAAAGGTTTCAGGCTCACAGTCTTCAGCGGAATCATAGAAGTTTCGTTTCTCCATTTAACCCACTTGAAAGTAACACCTCACTGCCTTACTCTAAAGGCAAGTTGAAATGCAGAGGAACGTAGCTGCCAAAGTTTCATCCTTGACACTATTATTTTAACAATTAATACCCCAATCATTTATTCTCAGTTTAATTCTCAGATAACTATGCACAGAATTGCAATCCAAATTAAGCTTAGAAATGTTTCCTTAAGCTTTATATTCTATTGTTAGAGCCAAGACAATTACTCACCTCTATGTGGTGTTTTAGCTGTACTGGCATCTGCAGTCTTCTCATAATTTTTCAACTTATGTTGCAGTGTATGAATTTAAAAATAAAGTGAATCAAGAAATACAATAATAATTAACCACAATTAATTATCTTGGTTTGCTGTCATGCCAAAGTGCATTATTTGTGCTTATTTGTACTAGCAAAGATAGAAACATTACTTCATCAAAGTCAATTACTAGAATATTCTCTTTTCTTCACAAGTGAAATTCATATTTGAAATATGAAAATTTATAATCTGAATTTTATTTTAACGGAATTTAACTAGAGTTTGAAAGGTGCCCAGAAAAGAAAATGTGGGGGGAACAAAATCATTAGCATTATGTAGCATTTGATCAAAGTTTCAAATTATCCTTACAAATGTATATGCATTTTAGAGCTAAACCTAAATTTCTCTCTTTTCTCCCCATGCTAGTTTCTTACCTGTTTTCTGAATTCCTGTTCTTTCATCTTTGAATCATTAAGAATGATTTTGGCCTAGTTGGGCCTAAAATACAATACATACACACTGTTCAGAAAAACATGCACATGAACATTTTAACAACAAAATTTTATCTTATTGTTCTTTATTACTATTGTAAGCATCAGAGGAAAATGCTTAATTGACATTGCTACATTAAAAATCAATGTATTTATGAAGTCATGTTTACCTGAAGTTCTGCAATTTTTTCCTAGGAAAAATAAAAAGTTGAAATTTAATCAAATATTTAATTTTATTTAATACAACAGAAAATATTACACACACATTTATGTCATTTTCTTTTGATATCTTTTTTCAAAATCATATAGAAAAGCAATACTAGATACAGTATGGTCTCATGCTTTTAGCAAAGTTATACTACTAAAAAAGCATTTATGTGAAATTATGAACCTTGTACATAGCAGAAACCAATATTCAATACTTTTTCATTGTAGAGATGGCCAGTTCCACTCCCTATCCAGTTCCAAATTCTATATTATAAATAATGAACTGTGCTCCCATACCATAATTAAATATTTCACCTCCAATTTCTTTATAAAATCTAAAAAAAAAATCTCTGTCTTATATGGAAATTAGCTTTCTCTCATACCTATAAAATATGTGCAACAACAATAAAAACAACAATGATCGAACAGGGGGGGGGAAAACCCTATAACTTACACTGATTCACAATAGAAATGAAGCTCCTGACCTGTTTTACTCTCACTGTGCCAAGAATGACAAATAAAAAATATAATGACTACAGCTAAATGAGGTTGTCATTACTGTGTCAATACTGTTTGATTTGTGTAAATATGAAAAGAGGGTTAGAATTATTTGAAAGAAATATAAGGCTCTGCAATATAGGTGTCTGGTTCGATTCACGGCTCTTACTAGAAGAGCAAATGAAATGTGGCCACAAGCACTTTTTTATATATATTTTATTGGTGTTTTTTTTTACATATCACCATTAATATTTGGTAAACAGTGTGTTGTTTAGGTTTGTATTTACAAATAATCAATAACATTTAATTTTTATATTCCATATTCCATATAGTAATTTTCCTTGATTGTCTCTTCTTCCAATAATATTCTCTTTTATCAACCTTAAATTAAAACATTTCTTGGCAATTTTTTTGAAAAATAACAATTAAATGTCTATGAATATCCTCCACTTCGTTATTAAGCTTCTTTTCTAATTAATCATCTAGATCACCTTGTCATAGATCCTGTTTTTAGAGTTCTCATTTAAATTTATTTTCCCCACAATATTCAAAAGAAAGCATTTTTATTTGTTAAAATTTTCTTAGAATTAATTACTTATATATTGAAATCTTTTTCCTCATATGAACCATCCCAACACTTACATTTTTCATATCTTGAAATAGAAAGAACAAAAATAATATACTATCTAAAAAAAGCATATCCTTCTTAAACTAAAATACCTTAATAATTAATGTTTCATTTTTTAAAACATATTCAAATCTTCAAAATCCATTATATTTGAAGATAAATCTTCCCACGCATTTTTATATTTCTCATATCATAGGCAAAAAAAATACTGTATTGCTTAAGGAGCCTATCCCTCCTAAGCTAAGATTCAAAATTTTATTTCTTTAACCATATTCAAACAAGTGTTTAATCTTTAAATATTCCATCAAACAAATCCCATCATCTAATTTCTTAATTCTGGTTTTAGCCCTCTTTTTTTGCCAAACATTTTTCCTCGGCAGTATATTCCGTTGAATCCCAAGATCTTCCCATAGTTTTGTAGATGTTGTTGTCAGTACAAAAGCTAAGTCAATTAAAGTATTTTTGCGAAGATATTCCTCAAAGATCTTTTTCTTTCTTTCTCTCTTACTTTCTCCCATCACCTTTTTTCTCTCAAATTCTTGAATTCTTGACGTATAGGTAGTCTTTTCCGTGTCCAGTATTTCCTGGAAGCTATCGTCCATCTGAATCCTTCCATTATTAAATTCCATCTCAAAGTTTCTTTCCACTAGTTTATATTCAGTTGTCTGCTTTACATGATCTCTCTCTTTTTTATTTTCTGATCTTTTATTGGTTGTGACATTAAATTGAGAATGCATTCATTTAAATTTTCAAATTCATTTTTTATTTCCTCATTTTTTGAAATTAATGTCATTTGTATTTGTTGTAACATAACATGCATTTCCTCCTGGAAAGTATTTATTTTTTCTTGATATATTCTTTCTGCAGGCCTCTGATGCTCCATAATGACCAAAAATCCTTTCTCTGCCAATTGCTTTAAAGTTACAGTTTTAAAAATATTTATAGTCCACGAAGGTCAATTTTTTTCTAAATTTTATAGAGATAGTCCACAATGTTTTCTTTTATTACAGCTGTTCTTTGTTTGGTTAAAGCTTTGAAGGTCACAATAACAAGTTTTTTTCTGGGCTGTATATTTAGGGTAGTATTTCCATCCACCATTAGATGTCAGCACCAGTCCATCTTTCAATTTTCAAAACAAATAAACCATTTATCTCAGTCAATAATCTTTTGCCAGGAAATTCTTAATAAATTCCATTGATTTCACCTTTTCCAAGTTTAAATCTTATATTAATTTTATTTCTGTGTATTTTTATTCCCTATAAATTTAATTCGCTGTTTCCGTTTAGAGGAGGGTGGAGCAAAGACCACCCCCCAATTTCAGAGGATTTTTACTTCTAGGATTTTTTCTTTTTTTTCAGGAAATCAGTCAGGTAGAAGAGAATCAATATTCTTACCCAGTTCAATCACGCTGTTTACAATCGCTTAATTTAGTGCTTTTTGGCTTTGGCTGCATGTAGCTTGGGCTAGACTCATGAATGACGCTAGCCTTTCTTCTGTTGTTTCTGGAGAGCTTTCCCCAGACGTCCGGATCTACCACCAACTCCCCAGGCTCAGTGGGGCTTCCCTCCTTCTTTGCCACCTCTCCAGGGTGGCTTTTGGCCCATTTAGGTCCCCAAACAGAGAGAAATCAGCAGTAGGATGTGGAGCCCCGCGATTCCTCAGCTGTTGCGCTAACTGTGCAAAACCGGAAGCCAGCCACAAGCACCTTTGCGCACCCTATGCACCAGTTGCACCTATTCATGGATCAGGAGGCTTTGTTCACAGTCATGACCTTGTAATCTCTTGGATAGTAAAGGTTGTTGGGTATTCAACATATGTAATCACACTGCTACATGAACATTGCCTGCCAGTGTGCTTCGAGATTCAATTCAAAGTGCTGGTTATCACCTTTAAAGTTCTTCATGGATTGGGACTGGGATACCCAAGGGAGTATCCCCTTCCAGTTGTTCCCACCCATCCAATTGAATCTGGTAAGTGGGTGTTACGGGTCTGCTCAGCCCAAAAATTGTTGGCAGGGACTAGGAAATATGTCTTCTCTGTAGCACCAGCCTTCTGGAATTTTGTTCATTCAGAGATTATGATGACATAACCCTGTTGGCATTTTGTAAAGCCAGGGCTTTTTTTCTCATAGAACGCTCAGAACGGAGTTCCGGCACCTTTTTTGGATGGAACCTTGTAGGGTAGGCAAAGTGGGTTGTATGACATGTGTGAGTTCCGGCACCTTTTTTTTTTTTTTTTAACAAAAAAAGCACTGTGTAAAGCCATGATGTCTTGAGCCCCAAGTGTGCTAAAGGCCCCATTTCTTTTTTTTTAAATAATATTTTATTGGTTTTCCAGTTTTACATTTGAGTATTTAAAAAGCAATGTGGTGACTGGGTTAATCAATAGTTCAGTAACAGAATTTTTTAGTACCGATCTCAGGTTACATCATCAAATATTTCTTCTCTTTTTCCCTTAAAATTTACTATATTATATTTAAACTAGTACATTTCTGATTGCATCAAATTCAATAAAAACTTCATTATTACATTTATCAATGCATTTTTAGCTTATACATATCTTAATGGAAACTGTCCTATCTGTAAACAAATCACTAGTCTACAAGGACAGATTATTTATCTAGGGTCTGTAATCTCTGCTCTTCAGGCAGAAATTAGGTGTGCAGTTCAGCCCTTCTACTCTATTGAGCCTCCGCGCTATCAGCCCCCTCTACCACAAAGATCCTGCAGGAGAAGGGCAGTGTGGACAACTGTGGGATCTGGCAGGGTGAGAGCTGTGAACTATAAACACAAAGCTTTCGATGTGTCCCTGCACAACAGATACAGTGCCCTTGATGACCTTAATAGGGACATTAAGGAGACAGGTAAAGGTATTTGTGATGATAACTCAAATAAACAGGGGATCGTAGACCGAGATGAAGAACTTGTTTTCGACAGGGAGAAGTGCGAATCAGGTATTACACATCAGTCATGCAAGAACAGAAAGGCACCCAAAAAGAGAAGCCACCTTCTGGTAGGTGATTCAATTATAAGGGATGTAAATTTAGGAAAGGACACAGAGGTTTCGAAAGAGGTCAGGTGTCTCCCAGGTGCTACTGCCAGTAGGGACAAGAAGCGTATTTCTAAAATAATCAAGAATGCCAGCAAGGACTGTGATGTGGAGGCTATTGTACATCTTGGCACTAACGATCTGTCCCAAAAAGATGTACTCTCCGTGCAGAATGATTTCCAGAGCTTGGGGCAGGAACTTAGCGGAATAGGCTGTAGGCTTACTTTTTCAGAGGTTTTACCAGTGTACAAGGAGCAAAATGGAAAAGGCCAGCGTATAGCACAATTCAATATGTGGCTAAAGGAGTGGTGTAAAGGGGAAGGCTTTGGATATATTAGTCACGATGTCAGTAGCTGGTCCAATGAAAAAATGTACAAAAGAGATGGTTTGCATCCATCAAAGAAAGGAACTGAGTTACTCGGCTATAAAGTCACAGATTATCTGGAGGAATGTTTAAACTAAACAGCGGGGACAGTGAGTTAATTGATACAGAACACCCCTGTCCCCGGCAATCTAAAAACTATAGGGCTATTAGTGCATGTAACATAGATGTGTGTGTGGACAAGAATATCGACCTTGCTGTCAAGCAAAATCAAGCTTTCAATAGCGAGTGCCACACAAAGTACACTAACCAAATAGGAGGTAGGACAATAGGGGAACTCAGGCACCACACAGGTTATGTAGAAAGTAAACACAGGGTCAGTCATAAAGGACTCAAATGTCTTTACACCAATGCACAGAGTATGAACAGCAAACAGGGTGAACTAGAAATTCAGGTTAATGAGGGCAGATATGATATTGTTGCCATTACGGAAACATGGTGGGATGAAACCCACAAATGGAACACACAGCTAGAGGGATTTAAATTATTTAAAAGAAACAGACCAAATAAAAGAGGAGGTGGAGTTGCTCTCTATATAAGAAATAACTACATCTCTACAGAAATAGAGCACAACAATGATGAAAACTGTCTTGAATGCATTTGGGTCAATATAAAAGGGAGAAAAAATGACATTGCCATAGGTGTATACTATAGGCCACCCAACCAAACAGAGGAAATAGACGAACTTTTTGCTAGTCAGCTAACTAAGGTATGTAGGAAGCACATCACAATAGTAATGGGGGACTTTAACTACCCTGACATCAACTGGGAGACAAACTCTGCACCAAGTGGAAGATCAAACAGTTTCCTGACAAACCTAGCAGACAACTTTGTCTCCCAAAAAGTAGAGAAGGGAACTAGGGGATTAGCCATTCTGGATCTAATTCTCACTAACAGAGATGAAATGATAGAAGGTGTTGAAGCCACAGGAACCTTGGGAGGTAGTGATCATGTAATATTGGAATTCAACATTATGGAAGCACAAGCAATAGAACACAGTCAAACTAGAGTCTTGGACTTCAAGAGAGCTAATTTCAATAAACTTAGAGAGGGCTTGGGAAGGATTCCATGGATGAGGATCCTCAAGGGGAAAACAACTCAAGAAGCTTGGGAAATTTTGAAAAGCGAGATAATAAAAGCCCAGTCTAGCACAATACCAACAAAGAGGAAAAATAACAGCTCTCAAAAGAGACCAGCATGGCTGCATAAAGAACTCTCTGATAAATTGAAAGATAAAAAGGACAAGTATAGAAAGTGGAAAGAGGGGCACATAACAAAGTCAGAATATCAGCAAATAGCCCGAGCCTGCAAAGATGAAGTAAGGAAAGCTAAGGCTCATAATGAACTAAGGCTTGTGACCAAAGTCAAAAATAACAAAAAAAGCTTCTTTCAACATGTAAAAAATAAGAAAAAAGTGAAGGAAATGATTGGTCCATTAGTGGGTGAAAGTGGCAAGAAGGTGACAAGCAATAGTGAGAAAGCAGAACTATTTAACTCGTTTTTTGCATCTGTCTTTACACAAAGGGAAAAAACAGACCAACCTATCAAAAATAGTGCCATAAAAAACAGAATAGAAACACAAGTTAAGATAGGCAAGAAAATGGTAAGTGAGCATCTGTCCAGCCTAGACGAGTTCAAATCACCAGGACCAGATGGATTACACCCCAAGGTTCTCAAGGAACTGGCAGATGTGATCTCAGAACCACTGAACTATATTTTTCAAAGATCCTGGAGCACTGGGGAACTACCAGAGGACTGGAAAAGAGCTGATGTAGTTCCCATCTTCAAAAAAGGAAAAAAAATGAATCCAGGAAATTACAGACCTATCAGCCTGACCTCAATACCTGGGAAGATTCTGGAAAAGATAATCAAACAACGAATCAGCGAACACCTAGAGGCAAACAAAATCACTACTAAAAGCCAACATGGGTTTGTCAAAAACAGATCATGCCAGACAAACCTTATTGCATTCTTTGACCAAGTGACAAAATTAGTGGATCAGAGGAATGCTGTGGATATAATTTACTTGGACTTCAGTAAGGCATTTGATAAAGTAGATCACAACCTACTACTCGATAAGATAGAAAAATGTGGGTTAGACAGCATCACCACCAGATGGATTCGTAGCTGGCTGACCAGCCGTACTCAGCGTGTGGTCCTCAATGGAACTGCATCTACATGGAGGGAAGTGTATAGGGGGGTGCCCCAGGGCTCTGTTCTGGGCCAGTGCTCTTCAACATCTTCATCAACGATTTGGACAAGGGGATAGATGGGGAACTCATCAAATTTGCAGACGACACTAAGCTGGCAGGAATAGCCAACACTCCAGAAGACAGGCTTAAGATACAGGAGGAACCTGGACAGACTTGAGATTGGGCGCTATCTAACAAAATGAAATTCAATGTGAAAAAAGTAAGGTTCTACATTTAGGCAAGAAAAACCAATGTACGGTATAGTATAGGGTACCTTGCTCATGTAGTAACTGTGAGAGGGATCTTGGAGTCCTAGTGGACAA
The DNA here is from genome assembly GCA_023970755.1 of Azemiops feae. Classification (NCBI taxonomy): domain Eukaryota; kingdom Metazoa; phylum Chordata; class Lepidosauria; order Squamata; family Viperidae; genus Azemiops; species Azemiops feae. Next base: position 27,961 of record JALGBA010002384.1, read on the forward strand.
CCATTTAATATGAGCCAGCAGTGTGCTGCAGCTGCCAAAAAGCCAACACGTTGCTGGGCCTGCATTAACAGAGAGATAGACTCAAATCACATGAAGTATTATACCACTTTACAATGCCTTGGTAAGGCCACACTTGGAAATACTGCATCCAGTTTTGGTCACCACATGTAAAAAAAGATGTTGAGACTCTAGAAAGAGTGCCAGAGAAGGGCAACAAAGATGATTAGGGGACCTGGAGGCTAAAGCAATATCAGAACGTTTGCTTGGAATTGGGGAATGTCTATTTTAAATGAATAAAGAGGACTATTGTGGACATGAAGCAGTATTCAATAATTCAGGGGTTGTCACAAGAAAGAGGGAAGTCAAGCTATTCTCCAGGCGCCGAGGGCATGACAAGAAGTAATGGATGGAAACTAGTCAGGAGAGAAGCAACCTGGAACTGAGGAGAAACTCCTGACAGTTAGAACAATTAATCATGGAACAACTTCTCCAGAAGCGGTGAATGCTCCAACACTGGAGTTTTTTAGAAGAGACTTGACAGCCATTTGTCCGAAATGGTATAGGGTTTTCCTGCCTGAGCAGGGGGGTTGACTCGATGACCTCCAAGGTCCCTTCCAGCTTTATTATTATTATTATTATTATTATTATTATTATTATTATTATTATTATTATTATTATTATTATTATTATTATTATTATTTATTATTATTATTATTATTATTATTATTATTATTATTATTATTATTATTATTATTATTATTATTATTATTATTATTATTATTATTATTATTATTATTATTATTATTATTATTATTATAATAAACAATCCATGTCCTGTTATTAATTTCTACCTAATTTCTAATTTTTAGTTTATGGTCAATACTCCAAAATTTCCCTTATCTCACTTCATAAGCAGCTATAATATCTAAAATACACTTTTTACCAACTTAAATATAATCTTATTCTATTTCCTAAAAATTTTCTATTTCTCACCATATTAAATTACCAAGTTAGTCATAGAGTATCCCCTTTGTTGGCTCCAATCCATTATATATATTGCCTGGGTTAGTCGATAGTTCAAACATATTCCTAATAATTAATTTTCATTTCCCTTTTAAATCTAATTCTTCAGTATTAAACAAATTAATTCCTTATTTTCCACTAATTTCCAGCTATTTTAAGTCTAATGATCAAAATTCCCCTTATCTCAATGTCTCCTTATAACCCTCTAGCTGACAATATAGAATCTCCTGTAGTAAATCAAAGACCCCAGTTTTTCAACCTAATTCTAGCCTTCTTCCTTTGCCAACCAGGTTTCCATACCAATGCTTTTAAATCATCAAATAGATCTCCCTCCATTCTTGTATATGTTGTTTGAATTAAGGGAGGCCATTTGATTGCCCATTTTCTGGGAAAACTGGTCCATTTATAATCATTAAATTGTCGCCCTAGTGTCCATGATGCCCATATTTGCTCTGGTATAGTTGTCTTCAATTCGATCTGGTCTTCTTCTTTCTCAAATTTCTTCAGATTTGTATAAAAAGTCATTTTTGTTTTTAAAGTTGTCGCTTCATTGTCTGGATGTTCAGTAGACTGTATTTATTGGTCACTTAAGTCCTCTGTCTTGGTCAGGGGTAGGCAACCCAAAACACTCAAAGAGCCACTTGGACCCGTTTCCCTTTATATAATAAAGGTAAAAAAGAATATATGCAGTGTTATCTTTATTTTAGATATCAAATAAATCCAAACAACTCGCCGTCTGGAGAGCCGAAACACAGACCACCCTCAAGACAGACACACACACCAACAAATTCCGAAGACTACAAGAACACCAGAAACAAACCCCTCCTCCCTCACAGCCACACATGAAACAAACAGTGCATAACATCTCAGATAGGATCCTCACCAAAGCCGAAACCAATGTCCTTTCCAAAGGATTCAACTTTGCAGTCGCTCCCAAACACATCCCCACTGAAACCATTATATGCGGAGTTGAAACCAGCCTGACCAAAATCAACCCCGACGACGCTAACAGAATCAGACTCGAAATCACCGACATCCTCTGCACCAGCAAGCCACCCAAAAGCAACTTACACAAAGAGGAACAGACAGCACTACTTAACCTGAAAGAAGACACCAGCATAATAATCCTACCAGCAGACAAGGGCAATGCCATGGTGGTTATGAACACATCTGACTACCAAACCAAATTAACCAACCTACTCCAAGACTCCACATACAAACCCCTAAACACAGATCCCACCACCTACCTGGAAAAAAGCACTAGATCCAAAATAAAAGCCTCCCCCATCAGCAAAGAGATCCAGCAAAGAATCATTCCCAGAGAAAAATCATTCAGATGCCCTTGGGTCTCCCCAAGATACACAAAGAAGGAACCCCACTTAGACCCATAGTCAGCTCCATAGGCTCACCTCTACAAAACCTAGCCAAATTTCTCGCCAAACAACTACAGCCCTATGCAGAATCCATCACCTCACACGTAAAAAACCCATTCCAATTCATAGAGATCATAAAGAAACAAAACTTACAACCCAGCGACCTACTCGTGAGCTTTGATGTCATTTCCCTCTTCACCTAAGTGCCAATCAAAGAAGCCTTGACAGCTATCCAAAACAAATATAACCCCCCCAAGCACATCCTTGATCTGACCAACCGCTGCCTATCCAACACATACTTCATCTACAACGGACAAAAATACAAACAAATAGAAGGAGCACCCATGGGATCACCCCTCTCACCTGTCATTGCAAACCTCTACATGGAACACTTTGAAACCCAAGCTCTAGAAAAATCTGATCACAAACCCAAACTCTGGCTCAGATACGTAGACGACACCTTCATAATCTGGCCACATGGGAAAGAAAAACTAGACAACTTCCTCATACACCTCAACAGCCTACACCCCAAAATACAGTTCACCATGGAAACAGAAGCTAACAACCAACTTCCCTTCCTGGATGTCTTAGTCTACAAGAAATCCAATGGCTCCCTAAGACACACCATCTACCAGAAGAAAACACACACAAACCGCTATCTGCACGCACTCTCACACCACCACCCAGCACAGATCAACTCCGTAGCCAAGACACTCATCTCGAGAACAAAACGCTTAGCTGACGAACAACACCTAAAAACCGAACTACACACTCTCACTAATGTACTAACATCCAACGGATTCCAAAGAAATAAGATTACCAACCTAATCCAAAAAGAAACCCCCACTAAAATCCAAGACAGAGAACAAGAAAACGGCAAAGCCCTCCTCCCATACATAAAAGGCACCACAGACAGAATCAGCAAGATCCTCCACAAACACAACATCAAGACAGCATTCTGCACAAACTGAAAAATATCCACCATCCTAAGAAACCCCAAAGACAAAATTGAGTTAGAAAATCAAGGAGTATATGAAATCCCATGCACCGCCTGCCCCACCACATACATCGGACAAACCAACAGAAGAATAAGTGCACGCATTGAAGAACACAAGAACTCAGTCAGAAAAGAGAAACCAACTTCTTCCCTGGTCCAACACCTTAAAGCCACAGGACATAAAATTGACTTTAAAAATACCAGAACTATCGCCAAAACTGAACACTTTAACAACAGAATAATCAGAGAAGCCATCGAGATAGAAAAATGCCCACACAGCATGAATAAACGAGATGATACCTCCCGCCTACCAGCCATTTGGAAACCCACCCTTATTGACAAACGAGTCCCTAACACAAAGAATGACACTAGACCCACACTCACAAAAACCACACAGGATGTCACCACCACACATCCACGCAAAAAGCAAACCCAAACCCACACCGATGATGAGGCACGACCACAAACCAGAAACCAGACCACAGCTGCATCATTAGCCATTTCAAACCCCTCCCATCCATACATGAAGCAAACTGACACCCACCTTGATGATATGGCACGACCACGAACGCGAAGCCAAACAACAGCAATGCAGCTCTCCATCTCAAATCCCGCTGCAACTCAGACTAACCCGAGCACAACAAAGCCCCCAACCAAACAGAACACACCCCCATCCAATCAGAGCACAGCCAACCCCCCATCCAATCAGAGCACAGCCAAGCCCCTAACCAATCAGAACACACCTCCACCCAATCAGAACACAGCCAAGCTCCCACCCAATCAGTTCATACCCCCACTGGCAGTTAAAAGGAAGAAACAGCTGCGATCACACATTGCTCCTAGAAGCACGAGGCCGAAGAGATACCAGCCTGAAGATGACGAATGAGACTTCATCGAAACGTCGCCAAGACACTTCCAATTTTACGCGGGAGAAAACCCGAATTACCAAAGACCTACATACAAACACCCGTGAAAACCTCAGAAAACAAATATATATATATATATTTAAAGTCAATTAAATAAAATAATGAACTCTGGGATATTAGAAAAAGGCTTCTTTATTGCTGAGCTTTCGTTAACAACCTGTTAACATCATCAGAGCAAAGGGCTAAATGGCAAGGGAGCATGTGCATAAATTCACATAACAGTTGGAAAACGGTTACATTGTGGCATGTGCACATAGCATGCTTAGGAAGCTCGTTTAGAAAAATCACATTGACGGTAGTAGGTATACAGTAGAAAGTCTCCCGACAAGATTTAAAAGTCGCGCTTGACAGCTGTCAGGCGCGCAAGCCGGGGCGTGCCTGTCAGTTGTTCGGCGCGAGGTTAACAGGGAGCCGCGTGGAGTCTTGTGCCGGCTGGATTCTTTTAGTGGAGAGCAGCTTGGATGTTCGTCTCGCCCTCTCACGTGCAGGTGTTGTGGGACTGGATCTGTCAGCTGTTTGGCGCGTAAGTCGGATCGCTCTCATCAGCTGTTCAGCGCGAGGTTTTTCGGGGCATTGTGTGAAGTCTTGTGCCGGCTGGATTCCTTCCGTAGAGGGTAGTTTTGATGTTCGTCTTGCCCTCTCACGTGCAGGTGCTGTGGGACCGGATCTGCAGGGAGAGAAAGTAGATGCCCTCGTAGGGCATGTAAGTGGTTTGCTTGTCCTTATTTCCCCCCCCCTTTTTTTTTGGAACGTTGTGGAATCCTTATTGTTATAGGAGTCACTCTTTTGGATTTTGCAGTTTTTCCAGAGTAAGGTTGCTGCGTGTGTGTGTATTGTTGTGTATAATCAATTAGAATGTTTGTGTGTGGTTGTTTGTTGTGTTTGTCTGTTGTGGGTGGTTTTGCAGAGTTTTGGAATTGGGTTGTAACAGCTTGTTTTATTGTGCACATGCCACAATGTAACCGTTTTCCAACTGTTATGTGAATTTATGCACATGCTCCCTTGCCATTTAGCCCTTTGCTCTGATGATGTTAACAGGTTGTTAACGAAAGCTCAGCAATAAAGAAGCCTTTTTCTAATATCCCAGAGTTCATTATTTTATTTAATTGACTTTAAATGTCCATACCTGGGATTCCAATATTTAAAATTATTAAAGACATATATATATATATATATATATATATATATATATATATATATATATATATATATATATATATATATATATATATATATGTCTTTGATAACTGCAAAAATACGAATCCCAGGCATATCTGTTCAATAACACAGTCCTCGATCTCCAGGAGAAATATAAACCAGCTGTTTATTGTTAAAAAGTTTAAAACAATAAAAACAACTATTTACAATATTAAAACAACTTAGCAGTGAGGATGCCAGACCTAGCCGCGCGACCCAAAACGCGTGTGGGGGTGGGGGTGGAAGGCGCATCAGGAGCGATGACACCAGGAAGGATAAGATCGGTAAGGAAGGGAGAGGGTGGAACTGAGGGCGAGGCAGCAGGTGGCTCAGCTGAGCTTAGGCAGATGAGGCAGAAGGATAGGATGCGGCTGTGCATCCGCACACCCAGGCATGCAGAAAGATTGGAAGGAATAGGACCCAGGGGGGTAGATAATGGAAGGCAGGTACAGCGGATGGTTCAAAGGGATAAGAAGGAGGGGGGGAAGGTGAGGCAGTTGGCTAACGCACCAACGGCAGCAACATTAGGAAGGATAGGATCTGCAAGGATGAGAGGAGGTGAATTCAGGAGTGAGCCGGCAGATAGCCCAGCTGATCGTAGGCAGACGAGGCAGAGGGACGGGATACAGCTGTGCGCACGCACATCCAAGCGCGGAAGGAAATCGGAGGAAATAGCACTAATAGGGATAGATAGTGGAAGACAGGAACAACGGGCAGACAAACGGGATGGAAAGGAGGGGAGCGGCAATGGGAAGGCATCTAAGACACCGGATCTGGGTGTAAGGCCCAGAACGAGTACGGGGGAGCAGCTGGAAAGCAAGCCAACGGCAGCAACGCCAGGAAGGAGGGGATTGACAAGGATGGGAGGGAGGAAGGTTGGAGAACTGGAGTGCAAAAAAGAGGAGGCGGAACAATTAAGGCAATTACGGTCAGCCAGGACGGATGGCCCTATCACACGGTCAATGAGTAAGCAGTTAGGCTAGCAAGGTTTATAAAAGTAATCTCCACCCCAAAACTTTACTCTGAGGACGCTGGCAGGGGACCAGCGAAAGCTAAGTTGTTTTAATATTGTAAATAGTTGTTTTTATTGTTTTAAACTTTTTAACAATAAACAGCTGGTTTATATTTCTCCCGGAGATCGAGGACTGTGTTATTGAATATATATATATATATGTGTGTGTGTGTGTGTGTGTGTGTGTGTGTGTGTGTGTGTGTATGTATACATATATACATATACATATATATATATATATATACACACACACATATATACATATACACATATACACATACACATACACATACACACACACACACACACACACATATGGGTGTGGGTGGTTTTACGATATATGGAGGTTGATAAATTTCCATCTGGGAGGCGATGGACTAACACATCCAGGAAGGGTAAGGAGTTGTTGCTCTCTTCTTCTGCTGTAAATTGAATGTCTGGATGGAACGAATTTAATTTATGTAAAAATCTGGTAGTGTCACACCGCTTAATGACCGCAAAAGTGTCATCGACGTATCTAACCCAAAAGCTGGGTTGATAGTCAGTCATCACAACACGTTCTAGATCCTGTAATAAAACTTCAGCTATGATGCTTGAGATAGGAGACCCCATGGGTGTGCCTTTTACTTGCTCATATATCGTAAAACCTCCATATATCGTAAAACCACCCACACAGATAGAATCCTTCACTACTTAAGCAATCATCCCACATCACACAAAGTCAGCTGTATAAGAACATTATTCAAAAGAATCAAGACCCACTGCAGCACAGAAACAGCAAAATCTAAAGAGAAAGCCCACCTACTCCGCATATGTAAACAGAATGATTACCCACTAAGTTTCATTAGGCGTTGCTGCAAGGATAGGACACCACACTCAATCCACAATTCTCCAGCTACTACGACTTGGGCAACAATCCCGTATATCAATGGAGTCTCAGAAGCCACTGCCAGGATTCTTGCCCCATATAACATCAACATCGCACACAAACCCAACCAAACATTACGCTCCAAGCTGATGCGGCCCAAAGAACCATTACCAACCAGTGATTTATCCTCCATCATATACAAAATTGAATGCAATACATGCCAATGTAACTACATTGGAGAAACATCAAAAAGACTTAAAACAAGAATACACGAGCATATTTTAGCAATAAAAAGGCAGGAACAACGCTCCCAAGTCTGGACCCATATATCCGAACATGGCCACACTTTCAACTTTAAAGAGGCAAAAGTCATCGCTCAAGATTCCACCAAAGGCGGCCATCTTTTAAAAGAAGCTTGGTTTTCAGACTGCCATTCCATCAACAGACACATTGACCTACTACCCCCTTACCAAACCCTAAAAAGTCACTTACAGCAACACAAAACACCTAAACACTTCAACTCAACCAACAACAACACAATAACACCACCTCAACCACATGCCAAACCCCTAACCAACATAACAGGCATCCTTTCTTCAACACAACCCTTTTCATCTAATCCAAATAAAGAACACAACTCTAACACAACCATGACAACTTGCACAACCAACACAACACATTCTGACACTTTCACAAACAGAAGCAACAACACTACTGGTCACAGCATCCATGACACAAACATCCAAAACATAAATCCAATCTCACAAGACACTCACACACAACAAAACATACACACACAAGACCTGAATAAAAGCAGAATATTAAGACCTAGACCAGAATTGACATCTGCAATAAAACAAGCTGTTACAACCCAATTCCAAAATTCTGCAAAACCACCCACAACAGACAAACACAACAAACAACCACACACAAACATTCCAATTGATTATACACAACAAGACATACACACGCAGCAACCTTACTCTGAAAAAACTATAAAATCCAAAAGAGTGACTCCTATAACAGTGATGATTTCACAACGTCCCAAAAAAAGGGGGGGGGAATAAGGACGAGCAAACCACTTACATGCCCTACGAGGGCATCTACTTTCTCTCCGTGCAGATCCGGTCCCACAGCACCTGCACATGAGAGGGCAAGACGAACATCAAAACTGCTCTCTACGGAAGGAATCCAGCCGGCACAAGACCTCACGCAACGCCCCGAAAAACCTCGCACCAAACAGCTGATGGGAGCGATCCGACTTACGCGCCAAACAGCTGACAGATCCAGTCCCACAACACCTGCACGTGAGAGGGCAAGACGAACATCCAAGCTGCTCTCCACTGAAAGAATCCAGCCGGCACAAGACTTCGCACGGCCCCCTGTTAACCTCACGCCGAACAGCTGACAGGCACGATCCGGCTTGCGCGCCTAACAGCTGATAAGCGCGACTTTTAAATCTTGTCGGGAGACTTACTGCTGTATACCTGCTATTGTCAATGTGATTTTTTCTAAACGAGCTTCCTAAGCACGCTATGTGCACATGCCACAATGTAACCGTTTTCCAACTGTTATGTGAATTTATGCACATGCTCCCTTGCCATTTAGCCCTTTGCTCTGATGATGTTAACAGGTTGTTAACGAAAGCTCAGCAATAAAGAAGCCTTTTTCTAATATCCCAGAGTTCATTATTTTATTTAATTGACTTTAAATGTCCATACCTGGGATTCCAATATTTAAAATTATTAAAGACATATAATATATATATATGTGTGTGTGTATTATATATGTATATATGTGTGTGTGTGTGTGTACACACACACACATACACATACAATAACACAGTCCTCGATCTCCGGGAGAAATATAAACCAGCTGTTTATTGTTAAAAAAGTTTAAAACAATAAAAACAACTATTTACAATATTAAAACAACTTAGCTTTTGCTGGTCCCCTGCCAGCGTCTTCAGAGTGAAGTTTCGGGGGTGGAGATTACTTTTTTATAGACCTTGCTAGCCTAATTGCTTCCTCATTGACCATGTGATAGGGCCATCCGTCCTGGCTGACCGTAATTGCCTTAATTGTCCCGCCTCCTCTTTTTTGCACTCCAGTTCTCCAACCGTCCTCCCTCCCATCCTTGTCAAT
>JALGBA010002384.1:42500-71389 GCA_023970755.1 Azemiops feae
CGTTGCTTCTTGTCCTGCCTTCAGCCGCTTTGGAAAATAGCTTGACTCCCTCTTCTTTGTGGCAGCCCCTGAGATATTGGAACACTGCTATCATATCCCCCCTCGTCCTTCTCTTCATTAAACTAGAGATACCCAATTCCAGCAACCGTTCCTTATATGTTTTAGCCTCCAGTCCCCTAATCATCTTTGTTGTTCTTCTCTGTACTCTTTCCAGAGTCTCAACATCTTTTTTACATTGTGGTGACCAAAACTGGATGCAGTATTCCAAGTGTGGCCTTACCAAGGCATTGTAAAGTGGTATTAATACTTCATGTGATCTTGATTCTATCCCTCTGTTAATGCAGCCTAGCACTGTGTAGGCTTTTTTGGCAGCTGCAGGACACTGCTGGCTCATATTTAAGTGATTGTCCACTAGGACTCCGAGATCCCTCTTACAGTTATTACTATCGAGCAAGGTACCCCCTATACTCCTGTATCTTAAGCCTGTCTTCTGGAGTGTTGGCTATTCCTGCCAGCTTGGTGTCGTCTGCAAATTTGATGAGTTCCCCATCGATCCCCTCGTCCAAATCGTTGATGAAGATGTTGAAGAGCACTGGGCCCTGGGGCACCCCACTACACACTTCCCTCCATGTAGATGCGGTTCCATTGAGGACCACATGCTGAGTACGGCCGGTCATCCAGCTACGAATCCACCTGGTGGTGATGCTGTCTAACCCACATTTTTCTATCTTATCGAGTAGTAGGTTGTGATCTACTTTATCAAATGCCTTACTGAAGTCCAAGTAAATTATATCCACAGCATTCCTCTGATCCACTAATTTTGTCACTTGGTCAAAGAATGCAATAAGAGTTGTCTGGCATGATCTGTTTTTGACAAACCCATGTTGGCTTTTAGTAATGACTTTGTTTGCCTCTAAGTGTTCGCTAATTCGTTGATTATCTTTTCCAGAATCTTCCCAGGTATTGAGGTCAGGCTGATAGGTCTGTAATTTCCTGGATCCATTTTTTTTCCTTTTTTGAAGATGGGAACTACATCAGCTCTTTTCCAGTCCTCTGGTAGTTCCCCAGTGCTTCAGGATCTTTGAAAAATATAGTTCAGTAGTTCTGAGATCACATCTGCCAGTTCCTTGAGAACCTTGGGGTGTAATCCATCTGGTCCTGGTGATTTGAATTCGTCTAGGCTGGACAGGTGCTCACTTACCATTTTCTTCCTATTTTAACTTGTGTTTCTATTCTGTTTTTTATGGCACTATTTTTGATAGGTTGGTCTGTTTTTTCCCTTTGTGTACAGACAGATGCAAAAAACGAGTTAAATAGTTCTGCTTTCTCCCTGTTGCTTGTCACCTTCTTGCCACTTTCCCCCACTAATGGACTAATCATTTCCTTCACTTTTTTCTTGTTTTTTACATGTTGAAAGAAGCTTTTTTTTTTTGACTTTGGTCGCAAGACTTAGTTCATTTTGAGCCTTAGCTTTCCTTACTTCATTTTTGCAGGCTCGGGCTATTTGCTGATATTCTGCCTTAGTTATGTGCCCCTTTCTTGTTTGTCAATATTCAGCATTTCTCCTAACAGCTTTATCATCCTTTCAATCAGCTTTTCTTTCTTATCCTCAAATGTGTTCTGAGATCTTGACAAGTGCGATGTCTTTTCCATTTCCAGTGTTATCACTTCATCTTTTAATTTTTCATTTGTCCGTATCTATCTATTAATTCCTTCCTTTAGGTCCTCCATCTTTGGATCCGTTTCTTCTAATTTTCTTTCTGTTTTCTGGGTTATTAGTTCCTTCTTTGCAGTCATTGTCTGGATTTGTAAGTTTAGGTTAGAAAATTGTTCTTTTATCTCATTTGCATTATTTTTAGTCTCATCCTGAAATAATACAATTGTCTCTTGGATTGATTTCAACATGGAAAGAATTTCTTTCTGAGATTCATTAACATTTTCTTATTGATATATCAAGCTGAGAGCTTTGGAGATAGGTGTTGAAGATGATTTTTTTACCATTTAAGGCTGAGTATGAAACACTCATTTTGTTTTTGTATATAGTCTTTATAGTCCAATAGATCCCCAACCCAGATAAGCAGCCCAAGAGTTTTTGTTTTTCTCTTTTCCCAGCTGCAGTCTGCAAAAGTGAAAGAGTCTTATTTGAGTCTGGCCTTCAAGCCAAGTTTCCCTTAAGCATAATAAATTGTAGTACCATAATTCTCCACTAGATGTCGGTGATATCTAGTGAAGCTTTCCAGCTTTCCAAATCCAAGCTTATTTTGCAAACTTTCAAATATTTTTTCTCAAAAAAAGTCTCAAAGGTACTTTTAGTCCCCAAATTTCAAAGCTATAGATCTGTATTAGTTCCAAATTGATCTTGTAGTTTCCTCTGTTTTTCCCCAAAGCAATTAATTCACTTTTTTTCCCTGAGGGAGCAGGGCAGTAACATCCCTTTCTTCTCTCATCGGGGAGGATTCTTTGCTTTGGGCATTCTTTTTTCCAGGAAAGTAGTATTAGGACCATAAAAAGAGGATAAAGTCTCACCCAGTTCCATCCACATTGCTCAGACATTGCTAGTTAGTGCTGGTCTTCGGTTATCAGCAGCTTCTGACTGGCCACACGAATGTAGCCAGTCTTTCTCCTGCCGGTTTGGAGGGTTTCCTCAGATCCAGTGGAAGGACCACTACCCCTCTGCAATTGATGAGAGTCCCCTCCTTCTTCATCGCCTCTTCGGAGTGACTTTTGACCCTTTTTAGGGTCCCCAGCGGGGCAAAATCGAATGTGGAAGACGGAGCCCCATCTTCCTGCGCCCATTACACCACAACATCAAACCAGAAGTCAAATTTTAGAAAATCTTTGATGAACACATTTAAAAAACCATTTAAAAAGAATCTATATTCTACATCAGGAATCCATATTCTACACCAGGACTAAATTTCATTTATCATTTATTAAAACGAATACTAGGTGTACTATGATTTGAACTACTATGTCATTAGCCTAAATCAATGAAATATGTTCCCAAGAAAGTAACCTGAGCAATCTAAGTAGAACATTCTCTGCTTTAGCATGTTTCTTTGAGATTCTTTAAAAATATTCTGCATACAATATTTACAATTTCAGGTTTTTTACCTTCAGAGGCTGTAACAATCTGTAACTTACTGTAACAAAAGTGTGGAAAATCCCAGCATTGAGTTTTATATTTATGACAAAGCTTCCTCCCATTATAGTCCCATAAGACATAGTTTGTAATGTTCAATTACTTCCTTGATTCTTTGGGGTTTTTCACAGACACTTTCCAAAAATAAAAAATGATGCATGTGCAAAACAGCAAAATGTATTTATGCATCCACAATTTATAAATATTGTTGAATATCACTAGAACTAAATGTTAGAGCAAATGAAAGAATACACAATGCAATGGCTTTCAGATACAACATTTTTCATTCTAGTGAAATGCCATTAGGTCAAGAATTCCATACTACAGAAAGTTATGAAAGAGCTATAAAAGAAAGGCAGAAATACAGAAAAGAAATACACACATATACATGCATATTACAGATATACACACACATACATATATAAGATATACACACAAATACATATATACATATATACACACACATACAAACACACATAGAGGGATAAAAAAAGTCATTTGTCTTGCCTATGAAATTTAATTTGAAAGTTTCCATTTCACATTAATCCAAAGCATGATTCTTTGAAGGTAGTGTAGCTAGGTGTAGTCCAGTGTATAATATAGTGTAGTGTAGTGTAGTGTAGTGTAGTGTAGTGTAGTGTAGTGTAGTGTAGTGTAGTGTAGTATAGAACAAAAACAATAAAGAGCCAGTTTGATCTAGTGATTAAAGCAGAAATCAGGAGACTGTGACTTCTAGTCTTGCCTTAGACATGAAAACCAGTGGGTGACTTTGGTCCAGTCACTCTCTCAACCCAATTCACTTCCGAGAGTATAGGTCGTGGGGAAAAGAGGAGGAGGAAAGTACATTGAATATGTTCGCCATCTTGAGTTATTTATAAAAATAATAAAGGTAGGATTAAAAAAAACCTAATCTAAGTTTAAATAACATTTTCAGAAAAATAAAAGAGATCTTTTAAAAGTATTTCGGCTTGAAAACACACATAATTATGTGTTAAAACAAAAATGATACTTACATTATCAAAATAGAGATGTTATTTAAACTAATGCTTATTGAAAAGAATAATACTTAGTTATGGTATTATCAAATTTATATTCAATACATTGGTTTAATGTAATGTGACAGGAAAAAACACATTCGTAAGGCTAAAAGCACAAACATTTGCAAAATTATATAAAACATACTATTTTCTCTCAACTTTGCATCGGTAAATTCAATGTAGCAGTGATTCCAATAATTTGTGTAGTTCTAGATTACTGAACATTGGCAATCACATTGTAAATATTCAACAAAGTTAGCAAATATATATTGCGCTCTTATAGTTATGCACATGAGCAGCAATACTCTTACTCCCTGCCCTGTATTTCATGAAGATTGATTATCCAATGGTATGTTCTCAGCTGCTTCAGCTAGTAGACTTCATCTAGCAAATGATTATATGAAAAAAACCTTTCAAGCTAATCCTATGTATTTTTGTAACCACAGAATATAAATTAGAACATAGAACATAAAATAATAGAGTTGGAAGGGCCCTTGGAGGTCTTCTAGTCCGTTCCTCTGCTCGAGCAGGAGACCCTATACCATTTCAGACAAATGGTTGTCCAGTCTCTTTTTGATGGAGCACACAACTTCTGAAGACAAGCTATTCCATTGGGTGATTGCTCTCACCATTTGGAAATTTCTCCTTAGCTCTAGGTTACTTCTTTCCTTGGTTAATTTCCAACCATTGTTTCTTCTCTTGTCTTCTGGTCCTTTGGAAAATAGTTTGATCCTCTCGTCTTTGTAGGAGCCCCTCAAATATTGGAACAGTGCTATCATCTCACCACTATTCCTTCTTTTCATTAGACTAGACATATACCCATGATCGTATGTTTTAGTCTCCAGACCCCTAATCATTTTTGTTGCTCTTCTCTGCACTCTTTTTTTTTGTATTGTGGTGACGAGAACTGGATGCAGTATCCAAGTGTGGTCTTATTAAGGCTTTGTAAAGTGGTACTAGAACTTCACATGATTTTAATTTTATCCTTCTATTAATTCAGCCTAAGACTGCATTGGCTTTTTGGCTGCTGCTGCATACTGTTGGTTCATATTTAAGTAATTGTCTACCAGGACTTCAAGATCCTTCTCACAATTACTGGCATTAAGCCAAGTTTCATTTAGTCTATACGTATACAGCTGGTTTTTCTTGCCTAAGTGTACATTACTATTATCTACGTTGAATTTTATTTTGCTAGATAGGGCCCAGTGTTCAAGTCTGTCAAGATCTTTTTGGATTTTGAGCTTGTCTTGTGGGGTGTTGGCTATTCCTGCCAGCATAGTGTCATCTGAAAATTTGATGAGTTCCTCTTCAATTCCCTTGTTTAGATTGTTTATGTAGAGTAGTAGGCCTAAAATAGAACTTTGGGGAACCCTACTGCTTACTTCCCTCCATATGGATATAGTTCCATTGAGGACTACACGTTGAGTATGATTTGTCAGCCAGTTACAAACCCACCTAGCGGTGGTGCTGTCTATCCAACATTTTACTAGCTTTCCAAGAAGTAGGTTGTGGTCTACTTTATCAAATGCATTACTGAAATCTAAGTATACTATGTCCATAGCTACTAATTTGGTCACTTGTCACAGAATGAAATTAGATTTGTTTGGCAAATAAACCCATGTTAGCTACTGGTTATAACCTTGTTTACTTCTAGGTATTTATAATAATAATAGTTGGAAGGGACTTTGGAGGTCATCTAGTCCAACCCCCTGCTCAGGCAGGAAACCCTTAATACCATTTCAGACAAATGACTGTCCAGTCTCTTCTTAAAAACGTCCAGTGTTGGAGCATTCACAGCTTCTGGAGGCAGGTTGTTCCACTGATTAATTGTTCTAACTGTCAGGAAATTTCTCCTTAGTTCTAGGTTGCTTCTCTCCTTGATTAGTTTCCATCCGTTGCTTCTTGTCCTGCCTTCAGGTGCTTTGGAGAATAGCTTGACTCCCTCTTCTTTGTGGCAACCCCTGAGATATTGGAACACTGCTATCATGTCACCTCTCGTCCTTCTCTTCATTAAACTAGACCAGGGGTAGGCAACTTAGGCTCTTTTATGACTCATGGACTCCAACTCCCAGAATTCCTGAGTCAGCATAGCTGACTCAGGAATTCTGGGAGTTGAAGTCCATGAGTCATAAAAGAGCCGAGGTTGCCTACCCCTGAACTAGACATACCCAATTCCAGCAACCGTTCCTTATATGTTTTAGCCTTCAGTCCCCTGATCATCTTTGTTGCTCTTCTCTGTACTCTTTCTAGAGTCTCAACATCTTTTTTACATCGTGGTGACCAAAACTGGATGAAGTATTCCAAGTTTGGCCGTACCAAGGCATTGTAAAGTGGTATTAACACTTTACACTTACATAACCAATGCAGAAGTAGCCACTAGATGGCAGAGTATATGAACATATGTATTTTCAATGCCCTGTATTATGATTTTTACCAATCAATATCTTTTTGATATAGACAATATCACTCCCCGATGTTTCATTGGTTTAGAGAGGACCTGCCAAAGCAAAGATTCATGTGCTTAATTTCCATAGAGATATATTTTAAACAATACATAATATAAAATGGAAATGGTGTTAAGGGAATGGGGAAATAGGAAATGAACTTTTCAACATTGCAATATGTATTATATCAGGTCTATAATCAAAATTAATGTCTATAATACAAAATTCTGCTAATCTCTTTTTTCGTGTCTTTTGCAAGTGAGGGAGTGAAGGAGAGACGTGACTGGATGAGAGAGCAATTTTTTTATATACACATGACTCTACTCAAACATTAGTCAGGGCTAGGGCTCTAGAATAAAAGGGATTTTGCTTCTCTTAATGCAAACTTTTATTTCTCCCTACTTTCTCTCTTCTTTCCATCTTGACAATTTATTTTTATTTTTTTTAAAATATATTTTATTACATTGTTATAAGGATGAGAAGGTTACATCAAGGTGCTTAGGAAACAATGTGGAGATGGGTACATCAAACATCCAAAAGGAAAATCATAAATATATAGCTCAAATTAATTCATTACAAGTTCCCTCTCTATTTCCCTCATATAATATTGCATATTCAAATTAATATATTTCTAAATAGAGTTCAAGCAATCCAGTCAGACATCAATCACATTTCAGTTATAAAGATCCAAATCCTGTTTTTAAGCTTTACTAATTTACAGTTACCATATTCCAATTAGCCTTAAATAAACATATTATTAACACTTCGGGTATCCCTCATTTCCCTTTTCCCTAACATAATAATTATATCTAAAATGAATATATTATTCCCACAATAACATTCTTATGTTTTATTTATTAATACCATTTCTTCTCTTATCACCAATCCCTCTTATTCTCCTTCTATTACAAAATAATTATCTTATTTGAAATAAAAATATCAGTCCAAAAGATACATTTCTATCTATTTTAAATATATATTCTATCAATCAATCTATATCTATAGAAAGTCTTTTTAACCCATTAAGTAAAGTTTACCCCTCCAAATAATTATCATATCTGAAACAAAATATTATTACAAAGGATATCCTCTTACAGAATTCACGTACTCCGTTAGTTATTGAATCAGTCAAAATCTCTAAAGCCTTTTTAACCCATTGAATGAAATTTTAAAACACATTTTTAAATCTAACTCTAGGTTTCTTTCTGTGCCACACCGGTTTCCATAGTAAGGCTTCTACGTCATCAAACCACAATATTTGAAAAGAGGTATTTCTCAGCACTTCAGACTGGTCAAGGTTCTCTTCCCTTTCTTCTAGTGGCCTTTGAATGGTGTAGTCAGTTTTATTCCATGTTGTAATTACTAGTTGATTGTCCACGTTATCACAATTTTCAGTAACTTGTATCTGGGTGTCAGTCTCTATTGTTTTTGACAATTCAGACATCTCAATTAAAGTTATTCTTTGATCATCAGGCTTCTCCATAAATTGTATATGGGGTTGTGTAAAATTGATTTGTTCAATAGTTTCCACAATTTCTCCCGGTATAAGTTCATAGTTGGGTTGTAGGTATGGTTCCTCCATCTCTTTAGGTTGTATATGTTGTTTAAAGGCCTCTTTGGAGTTACTCTGTTCCTTCTCTATTGTTCTTCGGCCTATAACTTGATCCATTAAAATTTGAGAGTAAGATTTCATGTACTCCGTAGCTTCCAAGATTTTTTCCAGTATAAGTTCATAATCAAGCTGTGGGTAAGATTCCTCCATTTCAGTGGTGAAAAGATCTTTTAATATTTTAGTGAAGGCTATATTTAGTAAAAGTCAACAAATATTCACCTCCAATTCCTAGTAGACAAAATCACCACCCAGATGTTTCAAGTTATCTTTACCCTTATCATCCTTTGAAGGTCAGAGCCATCCTCCAGCAAACACTTTTCATCACAAGATGTCCTCAGTAGGCTGTAAAGTCTTTCTTTCCAAATTAATAGATTTTTTGTTTTTCACATTAAAAAAGTAAAAAAAAAAAGGCATCTCCAGGATAGTAAATAGCGTGGTTATAATAATAATGTTCAAAAGTAGAAATATTTTCAGGATCCCTCAGTATTCCAAGAGTTAAATAGTCAATAAAAAATTAGCTGTTTAATTTTTTTCAGTTTCCAAAGCTGTTTTTCCCACAGTGCCAAAACGCTGCTCTCTCACAGCAGGGAAGTAATTCAAATTCAAAAGTTTTTTACAGGAGAGTAATTAGGGAAAGAGGGGGAAGGAAAGGTTTCACCCGGATTCTCCACGGGGGTTCTTTGTGCTTAGCTGTTCTTCTGGCTTTCGGCTGGCGCAGCGAAGTGATCGTCCATTTAAATGGGCGATCTTTTCTCTGATGGCCCTAAGGAGCTGGCTCGGACCAAGGAAGGAGCTGCCGCCCTTCCCCCGTTGACGAGGGCCTCCTCAATGGTGGTTGCCCCTCCAGGGCAACTTTTCGACCCGATTAAGGGTCTACCAGTGGAGGGAAAAACAGCCAGTGGAGAGACGAGGCTCTCCGCGTGACTGCGTCTGCTGCGATCCAGAACCGGAAGCCTACAATTTTTTTTTAAAATAATATGGGTTATTTGTAAAAATAATAAAGGTGGGATACAAATAAATAAATAAATCTTTAAAGTCTCATCATTCAGTCTTAGATAAAACCCATTAAAAGCTGTTAGAAAAGAGAATCATATACAATTTAACCCTGATAAAACAGGTCTACTTTATAAACCTTAGTTTTAGTTTTAAGGCTCTTGATTTTTCCTTTTAATTAATGCCCCCCAAATTGATTTCCTATCTATTTTGCTTTTCTGAGGAATTCCTTCATAGGCATAACACATCTCTCTTTATAAATCTAAAATATGAAAATTGTCTAATTCACTTTTTAGTTAAGATTTAAGTATCCAAGTTATTCTTCTGGTTTATTATTAATGTGTCCCTTTTAACTAACTATTGAAACCTCAGCCAGTTTCATTTATTGGACTTATATAACATTTTTGCAAATTTTTATAGGCTATTACTTTTAAATCCATATCCAAAACAGCCTGACTTTGAGCGCTAGTCTCTTCTATCTTCTTTTGTTTTTTAATCCCACTTTTATAATATCAGACAGTCTAAACAGAAAGTTCTGGTTACATTGTTGCTAAATATTCTTAAATTATTCCAGAATTAAAATACATTTTTCCATTCTGTATTAATTTTTTAATTATAATCTTTAATTCTTTCTAGTTACCTCAGCCTTCAGTCTCCTCTTATCATGTTTTTCTCTCATACATACAGAACATTTCCCAGGAAGAGATTTCTTACACTTAAACTCATACCTCTTCATATATTTTAATAAAATTTTAAATGAAAAACAAGAGGCATTCTAATAACTTTTTCAAAATCTCATTTTCAGTCAATCTGGCCCCTTAGTCCATTTAAAATCTTTTCAAAATGAACATTCTATTCACCCTTTTGCTGTTATTTCCAAATAAAAGAGTTTTTCTTTAAACTTGCATTAAACATTGTTTGCTGCAGGAAGAAAATTGCTCAGCTTGTCCTTCTGGAAATTCTTACTGCCCATAAAGCAGTTCATAAGCCATTTGTAATAAAAGTGATTAAAAGGGGAGGTGGGTAAATTCAATGTCTTTATGAAAGCTCTGACTGCAGATTGGGTAAAGCTTCTCTTCTGACTCCCAAAATTCTACAACCCGCTGGAGACTGCTACTTTAGTGTCCCATCATGGGAAGCATCTATAAGGAGACATCCGGGGAATCCCAAGTCTTCTTCTTTTCCAAAGAGGAATTCAGGGAGCTAACTCCTTCACCAGCTCCACTTTAAATCAAAGCCACTGCCATTACTCCCTAGAAGTTGGAAACATTTGGAATCAATTTCTCAACTGTTCTCCTAAATATTGAATTCAAGGCACTTTGCTCTGCTTTCATTCAGCCTAAATATATAATTAATTATAACCTGATTTGACAGGTGTTAAATAATATTATGGTTTATTTGTAGAGATGTAACATGTTATGCCAGTGCTGGACTTCTGGTTTGCCACCGCGGCTGCCATGGACGCTTGGAAGGCAAGTTCCGTCTTCCACGTCCGATTTCGCATCGCTGGGGGACCCTGGAAAGGGTCAAAAGTTGCCCTGTAGGGGTGACAAGCAAGGAGGGGACCCCCCACTTGATCACGGGAGGGCAGTAGCCCTTCCGCTCGATCTGGGGCAGCCCTCCAAACCGGTGGACGAAAGATCAGCCATAGAATTATGGCCCGTCACTAGGCTGCAGACAGCCGAAATCAAACTTACCATCAGGCACCTATAAAGCAGCGCAGATGAGACAGAGTGAGATCTGAACCTCTCTTCAATCCTAATTATTTTTTCCACCTGTACAATCTGCCCAAAGTATTTTTCGCCCCTGTGGAGAGAGGGAAGGGAAATTCTATCCCACCCTCTAAAAACAGTGGCGACTGACTATCCAGGAGAGTTTAAAATGCTGAAAGAATAACCTGATTCTAACTGGATTTCTATCTTTCTAAAATTTGAGGACTAAAAGATTTCTTACTCTTATTGAAGATTTGTGTTTTTACTTACAAAAAAGATGTACAATTGGAAAAAGAATTATAAAAATTTTGGACTTAAAAAAAAATCTTAAACGGTATGGGCGACATCTTATGGCTAAACCTGACATTACAATTTGTTATTGCCTAAAAGAGACTTGGCTTGAAGCCCAGACTATAGATAAGACTTTTGCAACCTTGCAGATATCAGCTGTGAGAAGCCCAGCTGTGTTCTATACTCAGTGACAAAATTATCTTCATTCTCTGATTGTAAAACTTTTAATTTTAACACATCACTAAGAGAACATGGATGAAGATCAGGAACACATTCCCTTTATGCTGAAAGCAATTTATGAAACTATTCTTACAGCTTCTGAGGAAATAAGAAGCTACAGAAAAGAACAAGATGTCAGCCTAGATATACAAACCGAAACTTTGATTACAACTAAAGAATCAACTACACAGAATATAATAAAAGAAGTGGAACAATCAAATACTATAATAGAAGATTCAACTGATCAACAAACACAGTTAACAGAAAACCCAGAAAAGGGACTGACAACACTGAAAATGGAAAAGACTTTCTATATAAACCAGAAGAAACCTGAGGATGAAGAAGAAGAACAGACTGAAGGGAAGATAAACATTTCAGGACAACTACGTCGAGATGGAAAAATAGAGAGACGATTTGTTAGTCCTTCCAAAAAAATGATGACTGGATAGCCTCTTTTATCTCAAACAATAAATATAATAACAGAGGGAGATCTATTTGATGACTTAAAAGCATGGATATGGAAGGCGAGTTGGCAAAGAGAGAAAGCTAGAATAAGGCTGAAGAAAATTGGGGTTTTGACTTATTAGTGAGGATCAAAATAGAATATACTCAAATAGACAAGATGTGTACTTTGAATACTAGATTTTGTTATGAACTGAGATAAAGAAAACTTTGGTCATTTAAAATTTGGAAGTATAAATATTAAAACTTAAATTTGAATATTGATTTGTTTATAAAGGTTGAATGTAAAAGTAAAGATATATATAAGCTAAAATTTATTGATAAATGTAATAAACATGTTTTTACTTAGCTGATATAAAAAGAACTGTACTAGTTTAAATATGAGATAGTAGACATTAAGAGAAAAAGAGAGGAAGTATTTGATGTTGAAACAAGAACTTTTGGTTACTAAATTTAAGACATTTGGAAATTAATAGAAAATAAGAATGTTATACTATATTATTAATTAGATTATGTAAGATGGTGAGAAATAGAATATATTTAAATAGACAAGACGTGTATCCTGAATATTAGACTTTGTGATGAATTGTGATAAAGGGAACTTTGGTCACTTAAAATTTGGAAATTATAAATATTAAATTTGGAAATATAAATATTAAAACTTAAATTTGAATATTGATTTGTTTATAAAGGTTGAATGTAAAAGTAAAGATATATATAAGCTAAAATTTATTGATAAATGTAATAAACATGTTTTTACTTAGCTGATATAAAAAGAACTGTACTAGCTTAAATATGAGATAGTAGACAGTAAGAGAAAAAGAGAGGAAGTATTTGATGTTGAAACGAGAAATTTTGGTTACTAAATTTAAGACATTTGGAAACTAATAGAAAATAAGAATGTTATACTGTATTATTAATTAGATTATGTAAGATGGTGAGAAATAGAATATATTTAAATAGACAAGACGTGTATCCTGAATATTAGACTTTGTGATGAATTGTGAGAAAGGGAACTTTGGTCACTTAAAATTTGGAAATTATAAATATTAAATGTTAAATTTAAATATTAACGGGAAACTAAAAATTGGGAAAAACTAATTAGGGCATTGATTGTCTATAAAGACTGAATGTTAAAATAACCAGGATATATATAAGCTAAAAATTATTGATAAATGTAAGAATGTTATTTTTATTTAATTGATATAATAAGAATTGTATTAGTTTAAACATGAGACAGTAAATACTAAGGGGAAAAGAGAGGAAATATTTAATGGGGTAGTTTGATACTTGTACTAAAGATACTTGTATGTCATTGAATTATCGATTAACTCAGCTGCCACGTTGCTTTTTAAATACTTAAATGTAAAATTAGAAAATCAATAAAACATTTTTTTTAAAAAAGTTATGCCAGTGCTTTTTTTGTAAGAAAAAAGGTGCCGGAACTCACATCTTGTTAATCTTTTATTTTAAAAAATTATATATTCAGTTCTTAACATAAATTTAATTTATTGTATTTAAGGCATATGTTCATAGTAAATTCCTAAGTTTTGTACAATTCTCATCCGGCAAATCTTCTCGACTCCTTTCCTTGCTGTTAGTATCTATGGCTGAATGTCGTCCTCTGAGTAACCACAGATCAACATACTTTGAAGGATCAAAAAGTCTCAGAGGTGGTCCAACAAGTTTGATGAACAAAAGTGCTGGCCATCGTTATTTTCGTGTGTTCTGTTGTTGTGTCTGTTAACATTCTGGCCTTTTTATTAGCAGGACCGGTGGTTGAGAAGTAATTAGTAATTTTTTTCATTTTTAAATTTGGGGTCACACTTTTACACTAAAAATTTAAAAAAGTTTTTCAATTCACCAACGATTTTTTAAAATAAAGAAATTATTTACCTTTTGCACGTAGTCAATCACTATACACACACCCACACACATCAGTTGTGTAATGAAACATAATGGTCGCCGCCCGCAGTAAGCACTCAGTGTGTGACCACACGACCAATCACAAGCTGAGCAGTGCCACAAGCCAAGCAGCACCATCACAACCAGCACAGACGAAGTATGCATGCATTGGACTCGATACACAAGTAGCCCGCATGCACCGTTTTAATGATTTTGCCGCCGACCTGCTACTCTTGATAGGGCGATTCAAGTCCATGTGGACCAAACATCAAATTCTCAAAAGTTACTTTTAAAACTTGGAAAATCCGTCGAAAAAAGGCGCCGTAACACCGTTCTGATGCATTCTATGACAAAAAAAGCACGGTGTTATGCAAATCCAAACAATCATGTTTATTTAACAAGCCACCATGACTTGGCAGAATATGTGAAGCCAGTCATGGGATCACTATACTGTAAGATGTTCTGAGATTTTAAAGAGGGATTAGATCCATTCATTGAGGAGAGATCTATCAAAAATTATATATTTTTCATGACGATGGAGCCTCTAGCTGAATAATCAGTCAACCTGATAAATAAATTTGTTGATACATTTGATATGAATGAGATTTTAGAAAAACCATTTATCTTAGAAACACCTGCAAAGTAATTTATTCTTTCTCTACTTGCCACCTATTCCATTTCCCACTTCTATAGATCACTCATTATCTTCTTTCACTTTCTGGGCAGATAGACATAGTATCATACTAAGTTATAGTAATTCATTATTTGTATTTCATAAAAAAAAATCATAGGGCCTGTTTAAGTTCTAGAGTCCTTCTTGGAAATAAAGATGCCTAAGGCTGGTGCTTTGCTGCTCATCATGCCACTTTCCCATTATTAAGCCTAAGTGGGTTTTTTTTTGCTTAAGATGAAAGTGATAAGACATTGTAAGTTAATTTGATGTGGAACAGGAATTACCTATTTAGGATAATTGGATAAGAGACTGGATTAATTAATTAGCTTGCTTCCAGGGAAATTTAATTTTTAACAATAATTTCTAAATTTGCTTGTATAATATCCAATCTTATTTTTTCCTGGGAAGGAATTCCATAATTGCTATTGCCATTGTTATGAACTTTATATAATATTTTATCATTTTAATCAACAGCCCTTTCAGCTCACCAAATACCTGGGTGATTTTATCAAAATGTAGAATTTAAGATAATTTAAGATGCAATAAAATATGAGGAGGAAAATAAAAAAATATGTTAGTATTAGAATCCTGATATTGTAGTGTAAGCCTTGCTTACCCGCCAAAAACAGAGTAAAATAATAACTATTCTTGTTTCTTCATGGGAAGAATTTCTGAATTGGGCTGCTGCTCCCAAAACAAAGCCAAAATCTTCTTGCCATCTACCAGTCTGACAGTGATATACAGGCAGTTAATTACAAGTAGAGAGAATCAGTTTTCCTATTAGAGAAAGAGCCATGACCAAGTGCCAAATTTATTAAAACTCTATAAATTAGAATTAGAATAACAGAGTTGGAAGGGATCTTGTGGGTCATCTAGTCCAACCCCTCATCCAAGCAGGAGACCCTACACCATTTCTGAAAGCAGGAGACCCTACACCATTTCTCTTCTTGAAAGCTTCCAGTGATGAAGGTCCCACAACATCTGAAGGCAAACTGTTCCATTGGTTGATTGTTCTCATTGTCAGAAAATTTCTTCTTATTTCTAGGTTGAATCTCTTCTTGATCAATTTCCATCCATTATTCCTTCTGGCCTTCAGTTGCTTTGGAAAATAGGTTGATCTACTCCTCTCTGTGACAGCCCCTCAAATATTGGAACACTGCTATCATGTCTCCCCTGACCCTTCTCTTCACTAGACTAGCCATGTCCATAACCGTTCTTCATATGTTTTAGCCTCCAATCCCCTAATCATCTTTGTTGCTCTTCTCTGCACTTTTTCGATAGTCTCAACATCTTTTTTATAGTGTGGAGTCCAAAACTAGTTGCAATATTCTAGATGTGGTCCTACTAAGGCTTTATAGAGTAGTATTAGTACCTCTTGATCTTGATTGAATCCCTCTGTTAATGCAACTTAGGAGTACATTGGCTTTTTTGGCTGCTGCCACACACTGTTGGCTTATATTTAATTGATTGTCCACTAAGACTTCAAGATCCCTCTCACAGTTACTGCTATTAAGCCTGGTTTCACACAATCTATATGTGTACTTTTGGTTTTTCTTCCCTAAGTGAAAGACTTTATTTTTCTCTACATTGAATTTCATTTTTGTTCTGTTTCTTGCGTTGGTAGGCATTGAAGAGGCAGGACTTTCAACAAGTACTTCTTTATTCACTGTTAAACAGAACTCTGAACAAAATGGCTCCGCCCCTTTTTATACATTCAGCCTGGGGCGTCGCCAGCCAATCATTGCAACGTATTTTCCCACTCAATTGCATGCTAGTTATTCTTTGCAGACAGCAAGTCTGACCCAGCAGGCCACGTGGTCTGCTGGGTGTTCCGGTGCAGCTCCCTGCACCTGTTCTCAATTAAGCCCAGTACATAACACCCCTCCCCTCTTGGTTCAGGAGCAGATACGTAATATTTTACAATACTACAAGCGTTCCTTCACAATGTACATTATAATGAACAATAATACACAACATTATAGGTTTTCCATTTCAATACAGTATAACACAATAATACACAACATTATAGGTCTTCCATTCCCTTGGAACATATATAAGCATCTCCATTATACTTATAATTAACACATAAGCATTTACATTTTTACAGACAGAGACCTTACATAGTCCCTTAAGAACTTCGGTGGGCCTTTGGCCTGCTCCGATCGTCTTGGAGCTGCTGTAAGCGCCCGATCTGCAAGCTCGCCTGCCAGGCTCGGCAGACCGGGACTTTGGGACCTGTTTGATACGGGTGAGCCCGGATCATTAAGGCTGGCCTGTTCCAGTAGACCCGACCCTTTGTCTATTTGATTTTGGCTGGCCAGAGTTCCGCTGTGGGGTGGAATTCCCCTGATCGGTGTAAGCAGCCAGTTGGGAGCGCTGTCCCATTGGCACAAGGCCTGAGGTAGGAATGGCTTGGAAAGCCGATTGAGTGCAATGTCCCATAGACGTGGTGCCCGAGTCAGGAGCCGCCTCATTGGCAAACCCCCCGTTTGGTGATTGCAGTGTCCCGCTGTCACTGAGTGGCTGAGCTTCACGATCAGGATTGTGGGCTTCCTCCCCCCCCCGAGAGCAGAGCAAGGAGCAGAAGAGTGGCTAGGTAACCTCCAACGAAGCTGGTCAATGTGCCTTCTTAACACATGACCATCCTCCAATGCCACTTCGTATGACAGTGGCCCAGTAACCTTGCAAACCACAGCTACCACCCACAGTTGACCTGGACCATAATTGCGAGTCCAAACCGGATCACCCACTTTCAACTGCCTCGGTGCCCGCGGCTGTGACACCTGTGATGCAACCCGGTCTGGGTGTAAGCTATCTAACTTGGTGATAGATGGCGACCCCAGTAGAGCTCGGCTGGGCTCTTGCCCATGGACGTGCACGGAGTTGTGCGGTGGCAGAGGAGGAAGTCCGCCAACTTATGGTGCCAGCTTTCCTTGGTCATTCTTTTCAAGGCTTCTTTGGTGGTGCGAACCATCCGTTCCACTTGACCGTTTGAGGCCGGGTGAAACGGTGCTGACGTAGCATGCCTGATCAAATTCACCCTTAAAAAGGACTGAAACTCCGACGAAGTAAATTGAGCTCTGTTGTCGGAGACAAGCACGTCTGGGAGGCCATGCGTGGCAAAAATGCCACGAAGTACCCTAATGGTGATGGCAGTCATCGTAGTAGACACTGGAATGACTTCCAGCCACTTAGAGTGACTGTCCACAACAATGAGGAACAGCTGCCCCTGGAAGGGGCCAGCGTAGTCGATATGGATCCTCGACCAAGGAGCATGTGTGGTTTCCCATCTATGGACAGGAGCCTGGGGCATTTCTGGCCTGGACTGCTGGCAAATGTGGCACCCTTGGACTTGGGCTTCAATCTCTTTATCGATCCCAGGCCACCAACGGTAGCTGCGCGCAAGCACCTTCATCCGGACTATTCCCGTATGTCCTCATGCAGAGAAACAAGGACTCTAGTCCTCAGTGAGGTCGGGATTACTACCCTACTTCCCCACAGTATACAACTCTTAAAGGTGGATAACTCATGCTTCTTTTTCCAGAAACTCTGTAAGTCAGTGCCAGGACACATGTCAGGCCATCCTGTGAACACCCAGTTCAACACGTGTGTTAGCATGTTGTCGGTAGCTGTTTCTGCAGCTACATCCCCTGCATGGATAGACAGGATGTGGTTGGCCGGTGCAGGATCAGGCTCTACTTGTTTTAAAGGCAATCTACTAAGGCCGTCTGCGTGGCCCATTTCTTTGCCCGGTTTGTGAACCAGACAATAGTCGTAAGCAGAAAGGAATATTGACCAACTCAACATTCTAGGAGAGATGATTTGGGGTGTCTGCTTGTTCGTTGTGAACAACCCCAGAAGTGGCTTGTGGTCAGCGAAGACCATAAAATGGCGGCCATACAAGAAGTCATGAAACTTCTTGATGCCAGCCACGATTGCCAGTGCTTCTCTATCTATTTGCGCATAATTGCGCTCAGCAGTAGATAGAGTCCTTGAGTAATAGGTTACAGGAACTTGTGTTCCATCAGCCCTAAGGTGATTTAAGACAGCCCCTATTCCATAAGGGGATGCGTCACAAGCTATGCTTACTGGCAACTGCTCATTGAAATGAGCTAACACCACATTAGAGGACAACAATGCCTTAACCTCAGCAAAACTTCTCTCGTGGACATTTGTCTACTTCCATGGGGCCTGCTTGTCCAAGAGCCAGTGTAACGGCTCTGCCACTGTGGCCTTGTGGGGGGAGGAAGGTATGGTAGAAGTTGAGAAGTCCCAGGAAGGCTTGAAGCTCTCCCTTTGTTTTGGGACTGGGTGCCTGCTGAATTGCTTTAAGTTTTGATTCAGCAGGATGGATGCCTTTGGCATCAATTCTAAAGCCCAAGAATTCCGTGGAAGTGACTCCAATCTTGCACTTCTCTTGTTTGAGCTTTAGCCCCGCGTTGCGGAAACGCCGCAAAACGGCCCGAAACCTGTCTGCCAAGTTTTCGACTGACTCCCTTGCAATGAGGACATCATCGAAATATGGGCAGACCCCTGGAATATTACGGAGCGTGCGCTCCGTCACGCTCTGAAATATGCCAGGGGCTACATTCACCCCAAACTGCAGCCTTCGGACCTTGAAGGCTCCCCGGTGAGTTACAATCATTTGGGCCTTTGCCGTGGCGTCATCCACCGGCAGCTGCTGATAGGCCTGAGCCAAATCTAGTTTGGCGAAAATACACCCTCCCCGTAGAGACGCCAGAATATGGCTGACTACAGGCATCGGGTAGGAATGCTGCTGCGGAGCTTTATTTAATGTGCATTTGTAATCAGCACAGATTCTGACTTCTCCGTTGGCCTTAAGTGGCATGACAATGGGGGTTTCCCATGGACTGCTGTCCACAGGTTCCAAAATGCCCTGCTGAAGCAACTTATTCAGCTTTGCATTTATCCTTTGCTTGAGAGCAAACGGCACCTGATGAGGCTTAATCCTGATTGGTGCTATTGAGGGATCTAGCCTTAAAGCAATAGGAGGCCCTTTGTATGCCCCTAACTCTGGGCTGAAAACATCAGCAAACTCCTTACAAACCTCTGCAAGGCTTACCATTTGCAAACTGTTTAACCCAGTCACCTGAATGCCTAGTGCATCAAACCAATCGTGTCCAATCAGACTCGTGCGGTTGCCCTCAACCACTATGATGTCCAATGGGCCCTCGAAATCCCTGAATTTCACACTGAGTGTGGCCTCCCCCTTGACGCTGACTCGGGAATTCTGGAAATCGGTCAAGAGGAGATTCGACGGCCTGAGCTTAACTCGATGGCCGCTTCTACAGCAAATCTGTCCCAGGGTTTTTTGAGAAATTATGGACAGAGCAGAGCCCGTGTCCAGCTCCATGTCTAAAGGAACCCCCTCCAGTGTGACTTTAAAATGCAGCTTTTTCTTCAATGGCTGGTGGGCACCTGTTCTAAACATGCTTCTCCTTGTCGTGCAAAAACCCACCCAGTTCTGACTGGGGACCCCGGTACCTTTCCGAGGCAACTCTTCCAATGGATGGTCTGTTGTGCGACCAAAACAAATGGCAGCGATGTGGCCTTGCCTGCCACATGCCTGGCAAGTTGCGGTGTAGAACTGGCAGTCAGCCCACTTGTGGCGGCCTCCGCACCCGATGCATCGAGGGAAGGAAACTGCCTTCTCAGGAAGCCTGTGGGGCCTCCTTTCTTGCGGTTGCTGTAACCAATCGACCTTGCTGTCCGACTCGGAGTCTTCAACTCTCTCAGCGTCCTCTTGGTGGACGGTTCCGGGGCTTGGAGGGTTCTTCAATAGCCGCAAGGCCTTAACAGCTCCGCCCGCTGCTTCTTCGGCCATTACCTCCCTCAAAACGTCTTGGAAGGAAACAGTTTCTCTGGCGAATATCTTCTGCTGAAGTTCATGGCTTCTCAGACCACAAACGAGCCGGTCTCATAGCCGCTCTTCCAGATCCTTAAATTTGCATGGTCTTGCAGCTTGTCGTAGAGCAGCAATGAAGTCAGCAGTGGACTCCCCAGGACGCTGGTCCCGCTGTTCAAAAACATGTCGCCAAGCTATGACCGACAGCTTCAGCTCAAAATGTTGTTTGAGCATTCTTTTCAGCTCTGTGTAAGTGATGGACTCCAAGGGTGCCAGAGCAACCAGGTTCTCCGCGATATCGAAGGTTTCTTGACCACAAATGCACAACAGCGTCATGGCCTTCAGTCCGTCCTCCTGAACCTGGTTGACTCTGAGATAATTTTCCACCTAGCAAAGTAGGAGCTCCATCGTTCTGGATGCTTGACATCGAATTCAGAAAGACAACCAATCTTTGCCATGGTGAAATGCTGGCAGCCTATTCAACGCCTCGTGCTGCACAGGCTTCCGAAGTGGTTCCAGACGACTCCTAGCGGTACTCTCCTCCAGCGATTCCGGACTGGCAGACAGAGCGAAGGAGGTTGGAATGCCGTACTTCTCAGCATCTTCAAGGCTTTCCGTAGTGAGTCAGTGCTTGACTTTTGCAGCAGCACGATCCCACCTTCGTCGCCAATGTTCTGTTTCTTGCGTTGGTAGGCATTGAAGAGGCAGGACTTTCAACAGGTACTTCTTTATTCACTGTTAAACAGAACTCTGAACAAAATGGCTCTGCCCCTTTTTATACATTCAGCCTGGGGTGTCGCCAGCCAATCATTGCAACGTATTTTCCCACTCAATTGCATGCTAGTTATTCTTTGCAGACAGCAAGTCTGACCCAGCAGGCCACGTGGTCTGCTGGGTGTTCCGGTGCAGCTCCCTGCACCTGTTCTCAATTAAGCCCAGTACATAACAATTTTGTTAGTGTTCAAGTCTGTCAAGATCCATCTGGATCTTGAGCCTATCATCTAGGATGTTGGCTATTCCTGCCAGCTTAGCATCATCTGCAAATTTGATAAGTTCCCCTTCTATTCCCTCATCTAAGTTGTTTATGAAGATATTGAAGAGTACTGGGCCTAAGACAGAACCTTGTGGTACCCCACTGCTTACTTCCCACCCTGTAGATGTAGTACCATTAAGGACTACACGTTGAGTATGGTTTGTCAGCAAGTTACAAATCCATCTGATGGTGATGCTCTCTATCCCACTTTTTTCTAGCTTTCCAAGAAGTAGGTTGTGATCTACTTTGTCGAATGCCTTGCTGAAGTCTAAGTATACTATGTCCACAGCATTTTACTGGTCTACTAATTTAGTCACTTGGTCAAAGAATGAAATAAGATTAGTTTGGCATAATCTGTTTTTAACAAACCCATGTTGGCTTCTATTTATAACTTTATTTGTTTCTACATGTTCGCAGATCTGTTTTTTGATTATCTTTTCCAGTATCTTCCCAGGTATTGATGATAGGCGGAATGGTCTGTAGTTTCTTGGGTCTGTTTTTTTTTTTTTTTTTTAAGATGGGAACCACATCAGCTCTTTTCCAATCCTCTGATAGTTCCCTGGTGCTCCAGGGTTTTTGAAAGGTATGGTACAGTGGTTCTGAAATGACATCTGCCATCTTCTTCAAAACTCTGGGATATAATCTGTCAGGCCCTGGTGATTTATATTCATCAAGATCAGACAAGTGTTCTCTTACCATTTTTTTTGTTTATTTTAACTTTTATTTCTAGTTAGTCTTTTTCAGTTATATTTTTGGTAAGTTGGTCTAAATTCTTTTTGTATGAAGACCGATGCAAAGAATGACTTAAGCAGCTCTGCTTTCTCTCTGCTGCCTGTTACTTCCTTGCCATCTTCTCTCTTTGGTGGACCGACTCTTTCCTTGATTTGTTTCTTGTTATTTATACGTTGAAAGAAACTTTTTTTTATTATCTTTGACTTTTATTGCAAGTCTTTGTTCATTCTTTGCTTTCCTGACTTTGTCTTTGCAGATTCTGGCTGTCTGCTGATATTCTGCCCTACTCAAAATTAAACCAAAAGCTAGTGAAAATCAGAATTGCCTCATGGCAAAATGGACAGCAAACAAAATCAATCAATCAATCAATCAATCAACCAATCCAGTGAAATATAGTCTACAATATTATGTGAACAATGTGCAATCAACTGTAGTTTATTTCCATTCTACTAAATAACAAAAAGGTCACTGGACAATTCCTTTTCAAGCAGCAGGCAGATAGAAGAAAATAGGAGAAGATTAAAAGAGAAGAATAGCAACAGAGAGTCAGACAGAATTGAAGGAACCAAAGAAAAAGAAAAGGAGAATACTGGTGACCTTGTGGCAAAGTAGACTAGAATTCTGCACAGAAGAAAAGGAGTCATCTTGATGTATAAAGTTATTTATATCCTGTATTAACACTGCATTCATATAGTCTTAATTAAGGTTTTATATTTTGCATATTCAATCACAAAATACTAATAACATACCTAAGATAAAAAGGCAAAAATAACCAAAGAGGAGATAGTTGAGGTTATCATTTTAGAGTGGTAGTAGTCATATTTTAGCAAACATTTATCCCCTAAAGAAATCTAGAAAAAATATGTCACTTCTTACCAAATATACCCAAGATGCACTGATCAAGATGCACTGATCTAAACAAGATTATTAAGGTATGAATCAACAGAGCCCAATCTTCTGTCCCCAGAATATGAACAATTGGCATGGGACAAAAGCATTCCTAGCTACTGCTGCCAGCAATGCAGCAATGATATATCCAAGAGCACCTATATCAGATATTTCAAAGGAAGTGCAATCTAATCCAGAATGAGTTGTATATCTAGCCCTACTTAGGTTGCTGGCTCATCCCCAGGAATTACATCTTGTCAGAATAAATCTTAAGGAGATATGATACATTCATACCCATCTCACACTGCATCCTGGCGGCAAGTTTAGGACTCCCTGAACTCTCTTTCGTTTATTGAAAAGATGAGACAGAGCTTAATGTAATTAGCATTATTAATGCATCCAATTCTAAAACTCTGAAAGTTCTTCCTCAGCAGTCTAATAAATACTTTAAAACACATGGATATTAAATAGATTGCATAAGAAATCATGTACTTGCCTAAAAGTGTCATCATAAGATGATTCTTCAAATCTCATTCCAGCCAGATAGTTCCAAAGAGTACTATGATGTATAGTTAAGGGCATAATGTAATTCTGAGAAATCCAACAGCATTCCCACCTTTCTGGGCTTGAATCAAATTGAGGAAAATCCAGATAATTAACTTATCCAAGAAAACTTCTATAGCAAGAATGTTAAAGGGCCTCATATTATGATCCATATAACATAAATATTTAGAATTTATTGTGTGATACCTATATCAAAAATGATTGTTTAGGATATCATTTTGTTGAAGATGTAAGAAGGACAGTGTTTCTTTAAAATAAATGTTTTTACAATGTCCTATAAAGTTTTGGAAGAAAGTAGTGGACTATATAAATATGATTGTGCAACAAAAGCTAAAATTTTCAGAGAATAATATTCTCTTCAGTTACATATCTGCTACATGGAGGTTGACAACTGACCAATGGAAATGGATTCTCCATGCCTATACTGCAGGTTATAGTTATATTGCAACAAGGGAAAGTCAAATGTAAGGCCCCATTTACTCAATAGATTGAAGACTTGCTTTTACTTGCTATTTATAAATAGATTGCCTGTAAATGTAGATGTTGAATGGATAAATGTACAACTGCAACTGAGCCCAAAATTTCTGTTGCTAAGTGTGACAGTTGTTAAGTGAGTTTTGCCCCATTTTATGACTTTTCTTGCCACAATTGTTAAGTGAATCACTGCAGTTGTTAAATTAGTAGCATGGTTAACTAACTAACTAACTAACTAACAAACAAACAAACAAACAAATAAATAAATAGGGCCTGAAGAACAGATGAAGCTTCCATCCTCAGACAAGGACCAAGGACTGATAGGAATCATAGATAACTGCTAGGAAAATACTTGGTTTCAACTGCCTATTCTGTCAAATGAACCACCAAAGCCATCAATGTACTTTGTATGCATGAAGCCTTTTTTTGAGTTTTGAATTCACACTACCTGCTGAAAACTCTCCTGAGAATCAAGGCCAGTTACAATACAATTAAGTAAATTGGGATAAAAATATCAGAGCTTCAAATTAACACATTTTAACCATCTATTATTATACGTAATATATTATATATTATAATAATATAATATTGCAATGAGATAGTTCTAATACAGGGGAAGGAGTATAAAGGATGCAAATGATGTTAAATTAAATCATAAAAGAATGAGAAGAAACACTATTAAAACAAAATGTGTTACTGATTTAGAACATTAGTGAGTCGTAACAGGGTTGGATTTCAAAATTGTACTGTAAACACTTGAAACAACTTAGGTAATTTTAGACTCTGGACTTATTTGTTTTACAGTATGGGGGAAAGATTTTTCAGATGAGTAAGTGAGCTCTGTAAAATTTAGAGTTTTCTATTGCGTGGTATATTGATTGTCTGGCCCAAGTTCCAAACTCTCTCACACAGTCAGAGCAGTGTGTTTCAAATCTGGACTACCTCCAGGAAGGTTGGAACATCTGGATCTGATGCTAAAGTACAGCAGAGATGAATAATTGGAGTAGGAAATTTCAGGACTGAAAATTTTAGGTTTTAGGTTTCAAAACTTCTGCATTTTTTTGTCTCTACCTCCCAAATTATGTAGAGTATTATAGAAGTGAAGAAAATCATATAGTATATATTCTTTCAGCAAAGACAGGATATCTATGACCTAGTTCATATGGCATACTGAGCTATCTTTGGTAATTAAAGGGACAAGAAACAATATAGGTGGCCATCCTATTTTCCCTCTTGTGGCTTGCAAAAATGAGCCATTATAAGGAAAGAAAATATATCACACGGAATCATTTTATTAAGAACATTACTGAACAATTTACACATCAGGGCACCATGACAAAACTATAGATTTTTCATAGCGCTGGCTACATTGGATCTCATAGTATATTACTGTCACATTGTTGCAATCCTGGGAATACTTACCTGGGAATACTTACCTGGGAATAAATCTCAGATACTTTTGAGTGTAATATATAACAGGACAGGACATATAATGGCTTTCAAATTACATCATGATGACCTCATATTCAGCCAAATTCTTTCACTGAAATGTGGTACTATGCATTCAGGCATTTTTTTCTATACTGAATGGTCTGGAAGTGTTAAGCTTACAGTTGGCAACATTCACAACTGTTAATATTTTTTTAAAGGATATTTTGAAGAAAACAGGGAGTGGGGTATCAGATTCCAGGCATTTTGAGCTCACAGGCCTTTGACACAAAAAGGCTTACTATCACTAATGTAGAGCCCTTATTCAGGTATTGTTCTTATTTACATCAGTGATTTATTTCTAAACAATTGCCATACTGTCAGCATTCTAGAGTGCTGGAAATCTTAGATGCTCTTTTTCCACATGACTTACTGCTGTGTGATCAAGCTCCATGGAATATCCAAAAAGGTCAATTCTGTGTTGGTTCATCTTAATTTTAATTCATTTATAAATTATAAAATAATTTGGATTTATTAATTAAAATAAATTAAATTAATTCATAAAGAAATGGCAAAACTCCATGTGAGTGTGAAGGAATCAAGGAAGGCATCCAATAATAGCAGGGCACAGATTCTTTGATATGAAAGTCAGAAGGAAACTCCTTAGGGGCAAGACTGAGTTTCAGAGACTGCCCATGACCTATCCACAGTCAAGATGAATCATCCTGGTAGTATAGCATAATGGAAAATATTGAGTTTGTACACCCCTCAGGCATCCTTCTATTTTAGTTTTCATTAGTCACTACTGTCTTGCTAACTGGAATATAACAAGCTGTACTCCAGGGGAAAACAATTCAGTGATAAAGTTTCAAACCAGCTTACAGGACAATTCTTCACTTTATCTTTCAGCATACCACTTCCTTTTTGGCTCAGCTTGGCTCTCCATTTTTTCAGATGGCTTCCCCCAATGATTTTATATAATAATTTTGCACTTTACATGCAATATAGGAATATGTAATCTTTGTAATCCTAACTAAAAACATTTTGAAAGATTTATTTTAATTTTACCTAACCTTTCATTAGATAACAGGAATCATTGACTATGCTTTGTTATTTGTTCTGCTGCTACGGATGGACTCTACTGCTCCTTGATGTTTAAGATTTTAGAGTTATTTTATCAGACCGTTCATTTTAATTTGTACAATAGAAAATTCACCCAAAGAATAATAACTGGAAAGATCTAACAATCGTGTTATTTTCTGAAGTTTAGCAGATTGTCTCCTGTACCCAAATAAGCCAAGGGTGAGAGCATTAAGGCCTTATATATTGATTAAATATAATTTGACATGCATGTAGACTAATTATAATTTGCAAATTTAAATTAAAAGAAAATGTCTTCACAACTCATAAATTTATAAAATAGCAGAAAGGAAGACACAGACATTTTTCAAAATGTAAAGTTGTTCTTTGAAATGTAATTTAGTATCTTTGATATATGAGAGATGTCAGGCTGACCCTATACTTTGCTGTGGGAGAAAGGATAGCCGATCAGGGAGAAATAGGGAGGTTGCATTACACATCTTTTAATCATCAGGTTTTGTTAATGGCATAAGCATTGTAGGTATTTAAATCATTTACAACATATTGGCACAATTACAACATTCCACGCTTAAAAGAACCACCAAAGAAATGTAACTAAAGGCATATCAGCAACACAATAGCTATATACAGAAATAATTATAGAGAAGTACAATTAATTAAAACCAAATTTTTATTTCAGTTTTCCATGTTTTTCTGAACAATGTTTCCTATATTTCCTATATGTGGGTTTTTGCAAACTTTTCAAAATGTTACTAAGTGAATGTGAAAAAATTACATCAATTGCATATTATTTATTTATGGGATTTGTGCACTGTCTAAAAGAAGGACTCTAGATAGCTTATAATCCTTATACTTAAAATCAAAACAAGTCAGTATAATATTTAATATATTAAACCAATTATTTTTATTTAAATTAATCCTAAAAGCAATAAGTTAAACATATTGAGTGTAGCATCAATATTATAAAAAAATCCTTGAAGGTCTTCTATAAGAGCCATGCTTCCACCTCTCTTTGGAAAGTCACCCATACTTCAGAGGACAGGTGTAGAGGTTAAAGGAAAGAACTGATGGAAATATGCAGAAAATTTTACATAGACAAAAGGGAGTGAAACATTTTGTAAAGCACAATCAACAGGCCACTTTCAGAGGTGGCTCAGGCAGGTGCCTCCCTAATTTACTGAACAATAAGGAGAAAAAGGTACAGCGCAACCAGATTTGCCAGATTCTATTACTGTAGCCAATCTCAATAAAAGTCATTTTAACTTTCCTGTGAAGTTGGCTTCTTGGTCTGGTGTACCCTGCAGGTTCAACAGCAGACTATTCCCAAGGAAGGGAGCTGCCACAGAGAACACTCATCATTGGGGGCCCTCCCACCTAACTTTCTGGGAGTCTCATGGGACAGGCAAAAATTTATATTCAGGCCCTGACTCATTAGGGCTTTTTCGGTAGTAACCAGCATGTTGAACTGCACTTGTAAATTTATTAGTAACCAGTAACAGAGATATAATGTGGCATTATACCACATACTCAGCATACAAGCTGCTGTGTTCTGGACTCACCGAAATTTCTGCATGGTCTCCAAGGGCAGAAGTTATTGTACAACAAGTTACTGTAATCTAACCTAGACGTGACAAGGGCATGACTGTCTTCAGTACATCCTGTTTCAGGTAGGGACTGAACTGGTGCATCACACAAAGTTATGCAAAATTCCTTCATGGTTGTTACATTTCTAAATAAATAAATTCCCTCTATACTGTCTTCTATCTGTATAAGCAAGGAGCCTGTATTTTGCCACAGCAGCAGAGTTTGGCTGGTTAGCCTCCATGTACTGACATCTCCTTTAAGTAAATTATTTGGAATACAACTCCAGTCCATCACTCTAATCACTACTTCACACTTGG
The DNA here is from genome assembly GCA_023970755.1 of Azemiops feae. Classification (NCBI taxonomy): domain Eukaryota; kingdom Metazoa; phylum Chordata; class Lepidosauria; order Squamata; family Viperidae; genus Azemiops; species Azemiops feae. Next base: position 70,978 of record JALGBA010002384.1, read on the forward strand.
TTAATGAACATACATGCACATAACACTTATATCCTTCCTCCTGTGCAGGTCACTAAAGATTCTTCACTGATGCTAATAATAGTGGACACATGGTTGATATTGTTAGTTTCTATAATCTAACAGTGAGACTTTTTCAGAACCAGGAAACCAACCACAATCCTGGAAACCCTCTATTTGTGATTAGTAAGTTTTAAGTGATGAGGCTGTAAATCTGCACATTAACCCCTAAACCAGGGGTAGGCAACCCAAAACACTCAAAGAGACACTTGGACCCGTTTCCCACCAAAAACAAAACACTGGGAGCCGCAAAACCCTTTTGATATCTAAAATGAAGATAACACTGCATATATCCTTTTTTACCTTTATTATATATATATATCTCTGGTGGAAGGTGGGGTGGGACCGGGGCGAG
>JALGBA010002385.1:0-114007 GCA_023970755.1 Azemiops feae
TTTGGCATTGCCTTTCTTTGGAATTGGAATGTAAACTGACCTTTTTCAATCCTGTGGCCACTGTTGAGTTTTCCAAATTTGCTGGCAAATTGAGTGTAGCACTTTTACTGCATCGTCTTTTAAGATTTTGAATAGCTCAGCTGGAATACTGTCACCTCCACTAGCTTTGTTGTTGCTCAAATTTCCTAAGGCCCATTTCACTTCACATTCTAGGATGTCTGGCTCGAGGTCAGTGACCACCCCATCATGGTTATCAGGGACGCTAAGCTCGTTCTTGTATAATTCTTCTGTGTAATTTTGCCACCTCTTCTTAATCTCTTCTGCCTCTGTTAGGTCCCTGCCATTTGGTCCTTTATCTGCCCATCTTTGCATGAAAACGTTCCTCTATCTCCAATTTTCTTGAAGAGATCTCTGGGTCGCCTATTCTTATTGTTCTCTCTTCTATTTCTTTGCACTGTTCATTTTAAGAAGGCATTCTTATCTCTTCTAGCTATCTCTGGAATTCTGCATTCATTGGGTGTATCTTTCTCTTCTCCCTTCCTTTCGCTTCCTTCTTTCCTCAGCTATTTGCACAGCTCCCAGACAGCCATTTTGGCTTTCTTGCATTTCTTTTTCTTTGGATGGTTTTTAGTTTCTACCACTCTTGTACAATGTTGCGAACCTCCATCCATAGTTCTTCAGGCACTCTGTCTATCAGATCTAATTCCTTAAATCTATTTGTCACCTCTACTGTATATTCATCAGGGATATGATTTAGTTCATGCCTGAGTGGCCTAGTGTTTTTCCCTACTTTCTTTAATTTAAGCCTAAATTTTGCAATGAGAAGCTCATGATCTGAGCCACAGTCAGCTCGTGGTCTTGTTTTTACTGACTGTATAGAGCTTCTCCATCTTTGGCTGCAGAGCACGTAGTCAATCTGATTTCTGTGTTGACCGTCTGGTGATGTCCATATGTAGAGACGTCTCTTGGGTTGTTGGAAAAGAGTGTTTGCTGTGACCATCGTATTCTCTTGACAAAATTCTATCAGCCTGCGCCCTGCTTCATTTTGTACTCCAAGGCCAAACTTGCCGGTTATTCCGTTTATCTTTTGGCTTCCTACTTTAGCATTCCAATCCCCCATGATGATAAGGACATCATTTTTTGGTGTTGATTCTATAAGGTGCTGTAGGGCTTCATAGAACCGGTCAATTTCAATCATCTTCATCACCAGTGGTTGGGCATAATACTTGGATTACTGTATATTAGAATGGCTTTGCTTGATTCGCACTGAGATCATTCTGTCATTTTGGGGATTGTATCTCCAGTATTGCTTTTCCTACTCTTTTATTGACTATGAAGGCTACTATCCTTTCTTCTGAGGATTCTTTCTTGCCCGCAGTAGTATACCTGATGGTCCTCGGAATTAAAATTCACACCATGTCCTGTCCTTTTAGTTCGCTGATTCTAAGATGTCGTGTTGTCAGTCTTGTCATCTTTGTTTGACCACCGTCCAGTTTGCCTGATTCATGATCTTACGTTCCAGTTCCTATGAGAAAAAGCTTTACAGCATCGAACTTTCTTCACCACCAATGGCCCACACTGAGCGCCTTCGGCTTTGGCCCGTCGCTTCCTCTTTCGGGCATATTATAATATCCCTCTGCTCTTCCCCATTCGCATAGTTGGACACCTTCCGCCTGATGGCTCATCTTCCAGCGTCATATCTTTTTGCCTTTTAGTACTGTCCATGGGGTTTTCATGGCAAAGATACTGGAGTGGGTTGCCATTTCCTTCTCCAGTGGATCACATTTTGTCAGAACTCTCTGCTATGACCTGTCCATCTTGGGTGGCCCTGCACGGCACAGCTTATATATATATATATATACACACACAAATAAAGAACATCTTTAAGGTTGACACCCCTGATTTTTGAGGAAATTTCCCTTTTTATCTTAACCGGAGATAATTTTGGACTACTTTGAAAGGGAAGCAGCTTTGCAATGTTTTATATACTCCAGAAGAAACCTTTCCAGATCCTACTGGTCAAAAGTTTCTTTCTTCCTCACAGTTATATTTTAATTTAATAAATAGAATGAAATGAAAAATTAATATATATTTTTTAAAATAAAGTTCACTCTAAAATTTAGTATTTGGATATTTTAAAATCAAGCATTTATGAAGAATGGAGGGATGCATGTTAATTCCACTATGAGGAGGAAAACACTGGTTATCACTCAATGCTTAAATCTTTTCTCAATTTCATCGCTCCAGACTTTGTTAAGTAGAAAGCTACTTTATTGTAATCTGATAAATCAGAAGAAAAAGGGAGGAACTGAATGAAGCATCTTCCTGCAATTGTATCTCCTGCAACCATTTGGAAGGGGTCAGAGATTTCATATTTGCCTACATGAAGCCCAGAGACAACTTGGCTGATGTTATGTCTACCCCCATCTTACATGGATGGTGAGTCCTAAAATATTTTCTTTGGCATTTCTTCTTTTTCTGTTTAGTCTTTGCCTCAGTCTAAATGTGTGGAAAAATGCCATCCTGGATTTATCAAGCAGGCTCGAGAAGGAGAGCCATTTTGCTGCTATGACTGCATTCCTTGTCCAGAGGGGACCATCTCCACTCAGGAAGGTGGGTGACACCAAAGGGAAACTTTGATCAATATGCATGTTAAAGACACATGTAAGTTTGGTTGTTTAGTTCTTAATTTTCATGATGTCCAGTTTCTTCCATAATGGGAAGGATAAGAAAGGTATCTTGAATGATGAGGTAGGAAGAAGGATGCTGTGGATTGAGTAGGAAATGTCTCTTTTATTTCCCAGTTTAGATGTTTCCGTCCATATTTATCTTTCTTAGAAATATCTGTATTCTTTGTAACATAATAATAATAATAATAATAATAATAATAATAATAATAATAATAATAATAATAATAATAATAATAATAATAATAATAATAATAATAATAATAATAATAATAATAATAATAATAATAATAATAATAATAATAATAATAATAATAATAATAATAATAATAATAATAATAATAATAATAATAAAGTTGGAAGGGATCTTGGAGGTCATCCTTCTAGTCCAACCCCCTGCCCAGGCAGGAAACCCTACACCATTTCAGACAAATGGCTGGCCAGTCTCTTTTTAAAAACTTCCAGTGTTGGAGGATTCACCACTTCTGGAGGCAGGTTGTTCCACTGGTTAATTGTTCTAACTGTCAGGAAGTTTCTCCTTAGTTCTAGGTTGCTTCTCTCCTTGATTAGTTTCCATCCATTTCTTCTTGTCCTGCTTTCAGGTGCCTTGGAAAATAGCTTCACTCCCTCTTCTTTGTGGCAGCTCCTGAGATATTGGAACACTGCTATCATGTCCCCCCTCGTCCTTCTCTTCATTAAACTAGGCATACTCAATTCCAGCAACCATTCCTCATATGCTTTAGCCTCCAGTCCCCTAATCATCTTTGTTGCTCTTCTCTGTACTCTTTCTAGAGTCTCAATGTCTTTTTTACATTGTGGTGACCAAAACTGGATGCAGTATTCCAAGTGTGGCCTTACCAAGGCATTGTAAAGTGGTATTAATACTTCACGTGATCTTGATTCTACCCCTCTGTTAATGCAGCCTAGCACTGTGTTGGCCTTTTTGGCAGCTGCAGCACACTGCTGGCTCATATTTAAGTGATTGTCCACTAGGACTCCGAGGTCCCTCTCACAGTTACTGCTATTGAGCAAGGGAATTACTTTATATTACAGGCTGATATATACATCAATTAATCATTAATTTAATCATTTAATCTTTATTAAGATCATATATCCTTATAAGTTGAACTATCTAATTGGGAGGAACAATAGAGGGAGAGATGTTGGGTTAAAGGAACAATGAAAACCAAACAGAGGATTCAGCATAAAGTCATCAAGTACATATTTCCTTTCCACCTTTTCTTATCTTTTGAATTTTCTTTCTTTTAAATAGTGGGATTTAACAGCAAAAAATAAATAAAAGGAATATAATCGTGGTTCTGAAAGAAAAAAAAGTATAACATTAAAATGAACAGAAAGGAGAGGGAAATAGAGAACTAATAAAAGACCAATCTATTAAACATCCTTTGATACCAATGTTGAATTTATTTTCTCTTTAAAATTGTTGCCAAATCTAGAGAGTGTGGAAACATATTGCTTCATCTTCTCATTTTCACAGGGTAAAAAGATTTTACAGATAATATTCAGTTCCTGTTCTTGAATTCATTTATGAATTAATCTTCCTTAAGATGTCTTTTGAAATTCATTTATCAAATTTATATGGCTATTTCACACAAAGTGCATCCTGGTGGCATACAATTTAACCGAAAATTAAAAATTAAAACAATGAGAAATAAATGCTAAGAAAGCAAGAGATTATACCTAAACTTCAGCAAGGCATTTGACAGAATAGACCATAACCTACTTCTTGGAAAGCTAAAAAAAACCCGGGATAGGCAGCATCACCATTAGATGGATTTTTAACTGCCTAACAAACCGTACTCAATCAGTAGTCCTTAATGGTAGTACATGAAGGGAATTAAGTAGTGGGGTACCAAAAGGGTCTGTCCTCTGCCTAGTACTCTTCAACATCTTCATAAATGACTTAGATGAGGGAATAGAAGGGGAACTTATCAAATTTGCAGATGACACTAAGCTGGCAGGAATAGCTAATACCCTAGACCAGATATGTCAAACTCGTGACGTCACGTGACGTCGTGCGATGTATAAGGACTGTTTTGCCATTGCCAGCAATGGGATGGGCGCAGCTTCCGCGTGACGTGTCCGGCCCACGGGCTGGCAGTTTGACACCCCTGCCCTAGACGATAGGCTCAAGATCCAGATGGGCCCTAGCAAACAAAATGAGATTCAGTGTAGAGAAAAGTAAAGTCTTACACTCAGCCAAGAAAAACAAAAGTAAACATATAGATTGGGTGAAACCAGTGACTGGATCCAAATATATGAACAACTGGTTCTCTGTGTGGATGCTGCTTCTGGAAGTCCATTCTGGGCCTGGGCAACAAAAAATTAGCTACCGGTTCTGCCAAACTCTGGTACAAACTGGCTGAATCCCACCACTGGGTGAAACCAAGCTTTATAGCAGTAACTGTGACAGGGATCTTGGAGTCTTGGTAGGCAATCAATTAAATGAAAGCCAATAGTGTGCGGCGGCAGCCAATAAAGCCAATGCTATCCTAAGTTGCATTATCAGAGGGATTCAATCAAGATCACGTGAGGTACTAATACCAATCTATAAAGCCTTAGTAAGACCACACTTAGAATACTGCAACCAATTTTGGTCTCCACATTATAAAAAAGATGTTGAGACTCTGGAAAGAGTTCAGTGAAGAGCAACAAAGATGATTAGGGGACTGGAAGCTAAAACATATGAAGAACAGTTGCTGGAATTTGGTATGTCTAATTTAATGAAGAGAAGGACTAGGGGTGACATGATAGCAGTGTTCCAATATCTCAGGGGCTGCCACAAAAAAGAGGGTGTCAAGCTATTCTCCAAAGCACCTGAAGGCAGGATAAGAAGCAATGGATGGAAACTGATCAAGGAGAAATTCAACCTAGAAATAAGGAGAAATTTTCTGACACTCAATGGAACAGTTTGCCTTCAGATGTTGTAGGAGTTTCATCACTGGTAGCTTTCAAGAAGAGACTCGACTGCCATCTGTCAGAAATGATGTAGGGTCTCCTCCTTGAGCAAGGGGTTGGACTAGATGACCTACAAGGTCCCTTCCAACTCTATTATTATCCTGATTCTGAATGCATCAAGATGCTACCTACTATGCAAACAGAACACAGGGACCTGTAACTCCGGGATCCCCAGGACTGTTGAAAGAAACACATTTTAAGGAATTTCTAGAAGGCCTCATATAGTTTGGAGACACTCTCAATTTTAGGGTAATTAATGATTTTTTTTTCCTGGAGGGGTCTGTTCCACCTGCCCTGAAGTGGTGGTGCACTTCCTTCTAAAAAGGCTCTCATTGGATCCAACCATGTTAGACAACTTTTATTCTGTGTCCAGTATTTTTGGAGCAGTATATTGAGAGCATGGTTGCTGGGTCAATCATCAGTAACTGAGTTTAAACATTTTTGGGATAAATATATGTCCATCATCTGATTAAAAACAATAAAAATAAAATATTAAATAAATATGAAAACAAAAAAACTCAAAGGGCAGACTGGATGGAGCACTAGGTCTTTTTCTGCCAACAATTTTCCGTTTCTATCTTTTTATCCCATATTCATAGGGTTGCTCTTGAAAACCACCTGGAATTTAAAAATGGTCCAGAATGCAAAGGCAGACACAGTTTTTTGTTTCCATGAGTTCTTCCGTAGGACACCACTATTATGCAAGCTCCATAGAATCCCAGTTTCTTCCCAAGTGCAATAAAAAACAACTTTCAAACCCTACATGAGACAGAACCAGGGTATCTGCAGGGCTTCCTCTCCTTGAGGATATCTGCTTCTCCCACCAAAGCAGATATAATCGGCATGCAAAAAGGTATGTTCCCTAAAAATTCCCACTTCATGGGTTCTCAGCAGCTGCTGCAGCTCCTGCCCCATTGGACCTGTTCCCCCTTGAAATTGAATAGGCCCTCATCCTCTTAAACTTTTGGAGACTTGCTACTTCTCCCAACCATTTGGGATAAGGTAAGGTGAGTGCAAGATAAGAATCTGGTGGATTAGAGAAGGAACTTGTGGCACAAGATACTTGTTGTGTTAATTTCATTTTGTTTTGTTCTTGTTTTTATAGTTATATGTATTAGGGTTTTTCCTGGAGTGTAAGTATATTCCATATACTGACACTTTTCTGTCTCTCTGCATCACATCTTAGCCAAAGTTTTCTTGAAATTTGGAACACTATAAAATAAATATTATTTTGTTTTCTCAGATGCTGACAAATGCACCAAGTGCCCAGATGATCAATATCCAACCGAGTACCGAGTCCAGTGTATCCCCAAAAGAATAACCTTCTTGTCCTATGAAGAACATCTTAGCATCATCCTCATCTCCTTTGCCCTACTCTTCTTCCTAACAACAGGCCTTGTTTTAATCATATTCCTTAAATACCTAGAAACTCCCATTGTCAAAGCCAACAACCGGGACCTCTCCTTCATCCTCCTGGTATCCCTCCTACTTTGTTTTTTCTCTGCCTTTTCTTCATTGGACATCCAAGGAAAGCCACCTGTCTTCTCCAACAAACAGTGTTCAGCACTGTCTTCTCAATAGCCGTGTCTTCTGTGTTGGCCAAAACAATCACAGTAGTGCTGGCATTCCTAGCCTCAAAACCAGGCAATAAAGTGAAAAGATGGTTGGGGAAGAGCTTGGCCAACTCCATCATCCTTTCTTGTTCTGCTGTCCAAATTTTCATTTGTGTCATGTGGTTGGGATTTTCTCCCCCATTTCCTGACTCTGATCTGCACTCCCAGCCTGAAGAGATTATCCTTCAATGCAACGAAGGCTCTGTCACAATGTTTTATGTTGTCCTTGGCTACATGGGCTTCCTTGCTGCAATTTGCTTCACTATGGCTTTCCTGGCCAGGAACTTGCCTGGAGCTTTCAATGAAGCCAAGCTGATCACCTTCAGCATGCTGGTCTTCTGCAGTGTCTGGGTTTCCTTCCTCCCCACCTACCTGAGCACTAAAGGAAAATACATGGTGGCCTTGCAGGTCTTTTCCATCTTGGCCTCTGGTGCTGCACTGTTGAGCTGCATCTTCTTCCCCAAGTGCTATTTTATCATCCTGAGACCAGATCTAAACACTAAGGAACATCTAATGGCAAAAGCCGGGGAATGATTGTGAAATTGTTTATTAGCCTGTTAACTTCTAATTATCCATTATTATTGGTTATATATTCTTCCTTTGAATTTGCTTGAAAACTTATGTTTATTAAAACTGAAGGAAATAAATATGTGAAGTTTGTCAGTTAAATGAAAATTCAAGATAATCATCAAATACATTAATCATAAATAAATAAATAAGTGAACAAACAAATAAATATTATGTTTTTTAAACTATTGGTTTTTTAAACTATTGCACTCCCAGCCTGAAGAGATTATCCTTCAACGCAACGAAGGCTCTTGTCACCATGTTTTATGTTGTCCTTGGCTACATGGGCTTCCTTGCTACAATTTGCTTCACTGTGGCTTTCCTGGCCAGGAACCTGCCTGGAGCTTTCAATGAAGCCAAGCTGATCACCTTCACCATGCTGGTCTTCTGCAGTGTCTGGGTTTCCTTCCTCCCCACCTACCTGAGCACTAAAGGAAAATACATGGTGGCCATGCAGGTCTTCTCCATCTTGGCCTCTGGTGCTGGACTATTGAGTTGCATCTTCTTCCCCAAGTGCTACATTATTATCCTGAGACCAGATCTAAACCCTAAGGAACATCTAATGGCAAAATCAGGGGAATGATTGTGAAATTGTTTCTTAGGCTGGTAACTTCTAATTATCCATTATTATTGGTTATATATTCTTCCTTTGGATTTGCTTGATAACTTATGTTTATTAAAACTGAAGGAAATAAATATGTGAAGTTTGTTAGTTAAATGAAAATTCAAGATAATCATCAAATACATTAATAATAAATAAATAAATAAACAAACAAACAAATGAATAAATATTATGTTTTTTAAACTATTGGTTTTCCTCCTTTTCCTCAGCACACATGTCAACCAATATTTAGCTTAAGCAACTCTTCAAGACAAGAGCTATATCAGTCATTTCCTGGGCTTTATAGTGGTATCTTCAAAGATAATTAGTGAGGTCTGAATCTCATCTATTTCATAGTTCTTTATGAATTGGTATTTTCATTCCCCCAAGTTATGGGTTCTACTGGGGAGAAGAGAGTAAGTGAAGATGACATGGTATTGCAACTCTCTCACCAGTTTTGGTGTTCCTTCTCTTTCTCCTGAGGTGCTCTTTCTCAGCAATCTTCCTTCATTTCAGCTCCAGATCAAGTTCCATCTACTTCATGGCTTCCTCTCTCACAGCCTCCCAGCTTCTCTGGGCTGCTGAACAGACTTTCTGACTTCTGGTGAGGAATTTCCAGTAGCAGACATTTATTTATAGCCTGTAACTTCCTGACAGGTTTGGCATATTGGTATTCAAGTCAATTGGACTGAAGAGGATTGAAGATAAAATTCATCCTTGTCTGGTTTGGGGAGTCTGTAGCTCAACCAAGCTGAGGCAGGTATAAGAAGGCTATGGTTCAACTCCCGGATTGAAATGAAAATCAACTTTACTAAAGGTGTCAAAAGAAAATACTGTACGAACAGAACAGAACAGAACAGAACAGAACAGAACAGAACAGAACAGAATAGAATAGAATAGAGTAGAATAGAATAGAATAGAATAGGAAGGGATCTTGGAGGTGTTCTAGTCCAGCCCCCTACTCGAGCAGGAGAACTTACAATTTCAGACAAGCGACTGTCTAGTCTCCTCTTAAAAACCTCCAGTGATGGAGTGTCCACAACTTCTGGGGTAAGCTGATCCACTGGTTAATTGTCCTCACTGTCAGGAAGTTTCTCCTAAGTTCCAGGTTGCTTCTCTCTTTGATCAGTTTCCAATCGTGTTTCTTCCCTGCCCTTTGGTGCTCTGGAGAATAATTTGACCTCACCCCCTCTTCCTTGTGACAGCCCCTCAAATACTGGAATGCTGCTATCATGTCACCCTATTTCTTCTTTTCTTTAGACTGGCGAGACCCAAGAAAGGAAGACTGGTTGAGAATCATGCAGGGGCGGGGTCCCAAAAGAAGTGCACACTCCTCTGCAGAGCTGGCATGAAACACTCTCCCACGAAGCTGCAGCCCCTCCACCACAGATTGAAAAGACACCCCCCCTGCCACCACTTTCTCTGCTTCTCGCTCTGCTCCGAACAATATCCTCCATCGGGCGAAGTCAAAGGAGATTCTGCCCGGAGACTGATGATGCTGCAGAAGGGAGGATTCTCATTGGTCCTTTTGCTTTTTTGAGCCCTCCCAATTATGAAGTGCCAGAAAAATGGTCCCTCCCCCCCATCCAGACCCACCAATTCCGCCTCTGGGGCTGGGAGACTCTTCATCTTTCTCCCATCTCTTTGGGGGCGCTTGTGGGGCGGTATCCATGGGCTCTGTTGGGTTCCCCTGATACTGCTGCTGGTGGGGGCACTGGCCCAGATACCCGGAAGCGAAGGGGGGAAGGAGACCCCTGGTAAGGAGGGGGCCGGGAGGGGGAGGAGAGGGGCTGGGGGGAGAATATGGTTGGGAAGCACCCCTGAGAGTCGTGGGGGGAGGGGGGAAGAAAGCTGCTGGATCTCCAGACGTGACTTTCAGAAACGGGTCGAGGATAAGAGTGGTGGAAGTCTGCAACAGCCTCGATCTCTGCATGGTCTCCTCACCCTTTTCCCCCACATCCCCCCAGGGGGATGCAGAAGGACCCCCTCTTTCCCGATTGTAGCTGAGGTGGGGAGTCACAGCCAGGCCCTTCTCTCCCCCCCCCAATATCTGGGTCGGACTCGGCTGCATCGAAAGAGGAAGGAGGCGGAAAGCGAAAGCGAAAGAGGGAAACTTTCTGACCTGAATCTACACAAAGAAAAAGATGCATTTTAGCGAAACTATTTTTGTTTCTTTGGAAACTTCACTTTTCCTTCTGAATCTCAAATTTGAGGCTTTGAAGGTCCTGCAAGAGTTGAGCTTCAGTCCCTTCTGGGGAAGACTCTAAATTTGGGGAGGAGACCAAGAAACCCCCACCCTCCATAATCCCCCATTGCTCAATCGGGACCTGGAGGGGAGGGGGGAACTGAGGGAGGAGGACTTGGGGGGCGGGTCTGAATTGCTCCTCCGAAACTGGCTCCGCAAAACTCTCCCCATTGTGAAGAAGGCTGGAGACCCTCCCTTTGAGATGCTCTGGGGGGGCTGCAGAGGTCCTTTTGGGGAGGGGGATAGGAAACAGGTGTGATCCCCGAAAATCACCCAAAGGCAGGTAATTGGGCTGAAGATTAGGGGGGAAAGAAAAATTGGGGGGACCAAGGGAAGGTGGAGGGTTGAAGGGCTAGGAACCCCCAGAAGTATCAGTCCAGATGTCCTCATTGTGCCCCCTCCCTATATTCCCTCCCAAAGGAAGAGAGATTGGGGGGGGTATGGATATTACTTTCCCTCACCCCAGAAAGTTTTGGGATGTCTCTTCAGCCCCCTCCCCCTATACTTCCTCCCCCTTTAGATCCAACGTTCCCTGCAGAGAGTAGTTCCCTGCTCAACCAGTTGAGCTTCTGCCTGCCTTTTCCACCCGGGGAGGATGAAGGAAGTCCAGCGGGAAGTTCCTCCTCTCCCCCTCTTTCTTTCCTCCCCCCTCCCAACCCCCAGTAAGTCTGCCTCCCCTCATGGGACTTAGAAAGTTCCCCCTCCATCCTCCTCCAGGGTGTGTCTTTCACCAGTCTCTCATGGAAGGTCCCCTGCCCTTTCCCTGTTTCGAGTGGGTTCCTCCTTTGCTAGTGGCTGGGAATGATGGACTCTGGAGTCCTTTCTGTTGAAGGAAAAGTCTTCATCAGGGTCCAGTCCTAGCCGGGAATAAACAACATGATGACTGCTTTGGAAAGAAGGTTGCAGTTTATTTGTGTGGATTCAGGTCGGAAAATTTCCCTCTTTTGCTTTTGCTTTCCGCCTCCTTCCTCTTTCGATGCAGGCGACTCCGACCCAGATATTAAGGGGGAGAGCGAGAGAAGGGCCCAGCTGTGACTCCCCACCTCGGCTACAATCAGGAAAGAGCGGGTCCCTCTGCGTCCTCCTGGGGGGGATGTGGGGAGAAAGGGGGAGGAGACCATGCAGTGATCGAGGCTGTTGCAGACTTCCACCACTCTTACCCTCGACCCGTTTCCCAAAGTCATGTCTGGAGATTCAGCAGCTTTCTTCCCCCCTCCCCCCATGAGTATCAGGGGTGCTTCCCAACCATATTCTCCCCCCAGCCCCTCTCCTCCCCCTCCCGGCCCCCTCCTTACCGGGGGACTCCTTCCCCCCTTGGCTTCTGGGGATCCGGGCCAGCGCCCCCACCAGCAACAGCAGCAGGGAGAGCCCAATAGAGCCCATGGATGCTGCCCCACAAGCGCCCCCAAAGAGAGGGAAGAAAAACGTGGAGTCTCCCAGTCCTAGAGGCGGAATTGGGGGGTCTGGGTGGGGGGGAGGGGGCGTTTCTCTGGGACTTCATAATCACTGGAGGTTTTTAAGAGGAGACTAGATAGTTGCTTGTCTGAAATGGTATAGGTTCTCCTGCTCGAGCAGGGGGCTGGACTAGAAGACCTCCAAGGTCCCTTCCAATTCTATTCTCTTCTGTTCTGTTCTGTCTATTCTATTCTTACAGCATTTTCTTTTGACACATTTAGTAAAGTTGATTTTCATTTCAATCCGGGAGTTGACCCATGGCCTTCTTGTACCTGCCTTAGATCGATTGAGTTACTGACTCCACAAACCAGACCAGGATGAATTTTATCTTCAATCCTCTTCAGTCCAATTGACTTGAATACCGATATTCCAAACGTGTCAGGAAGTTACAGGCTATAAATAAATGTCTGCTACTGGAAATTCCTCACCAGAAGTCAAAAAGTCTGTTCAGCACCTCAGCTGAATAGAGAGAGGAAGCCATAAAGAAGATGGAACTTGATCTGGAGCTGAAATGAAGGAAGATTGCTGAGAAAGAACACCTCAGGAGAAAGAGAAGGAACACCACAACCAGTAAGAGAGTTGCAATACCATGTCATCTTCACTTATTCTCTTCTACCCAGTAGAACCCATAACTTTGGGGAATGGAAATACCAATTCATAAAGAACCATGAAAGAGATGAGATTCAGACCTCACTAATTATCTTTGAAGATATCTGCCAAGCTTACACCACTATAAAGCCCAGGAAATGACTCGTATATCTCTTGCCTTGAAGAGTTGCTTAAGCCAAATACTGATTGACATGTGTGCTGAGGAAAAGGAGGACAACCAATAGTTTAAAAACATAATATTTATTCATTTTTTTGTTTTTTTACTTCTTTATTTATTCTTAATGTATTTGATGATTATCTTGAATTTTCATTTAACTAACAAACTTCACATATATATTTCCTTCAGTTGTAATAAACATAAGTTGTCAAGCAAATCCAAAGGAAGAATATACAACCAATAATAATGGATAATTAGAAGTTACCAACCTAAGAAACAATTTCACAATCATTCCCCTGATTTTGCCATTAGATATTCCTTAGTGTTTAGATCTGGTCTCAGTATGATAATGAGGCACTTAGGGAAGAAGATGCAGCTCAACAGTCCGGCACCGGAGGCCAAGATGGAGAAGACCTGCACAGCCACCATGTATTTTCCTTTAGTGCTCAGGTAGGTGGGGAGGAAGGAAACCCAGACACTACAGAAGACCAGCATGCTGAAAGTGATCAGCTTGGCTTCATTGAAAGCTCCAGGCAGGTTCCTGGCCAGGAAAGCCACAGTGAAACAAATTGCAGCAAGGAAGCCCATGTAGCCAAGAACAACATAAAACATGGTGACAGAGCCTTCATTGCATTGAAGGATAATCTCTTCAGGCTGGGAGTGCAGATCAGAGTCAGGAAATGGGGGAGAAACTCCCAACCACATGGCACAGATGAGAATTTGGAAAGCAGAACAAGAAAGGATGATGGAGTTGGCCAAGCTCTTCCCCAACCATCTTTTCACTTTATTGCCTGGTTTTAACGCTAGGAATGCTAGCACTACTGTGATTGTTTTGGCCAACACAGACGACACGGCTACTGAGAAGACAATGCTGAACACTGTTTGCCGGAGAAGGCAGGTGGCTTTCCTTGGTCGGCCAATGAAGAACAAGGAGGATAAGAAGCAAAGCAGAAGGGAGACCAGGAGGATGTAGGAGAGGTCCCGATTGTTGGCTTTGACAATAGGAGTTTCAAGGTATTTAATGAATATGAATAAAACAAAGTCTGTGATTAGGAACAAGAGTACAGCAAAGGAGATAAAGATGATGCTGAGATGTTCTTCATAGGACAGGAAGGTTATTCTTTTGGGGATACACAGGATTCGGTTCTCAGTTGGATATTGATCATCTGGGCACTTGGTACATTTTGTGGTATCTGAGAAAAGAAAGTAATATTTCTTTTATAGTCTTCCAAATTTCAAGAAAAACTTTGGATAAGATGTGATACAGAGAGACACAAAAGTCTCAGTAAATGAAATATACTTACACTACAACAGCAAAAAAATCCCCAATACATACAACTATAAAAAGAACAATAACAACATAAATTTAAAAGAAAATCTATCTGGTGCTGCAACCTCCTTTCTCTGAGGTAATCCACCAGATTCTTATCCTGCACTGACCATACCTTATCCCATATGGTTGGGAGAAGTAGCAAATCTCCAGAGGTTTAAGAGGATTGGGGCCTATTCAATTTGAAGGGGGAGTGGGTCCAATAAGGCAGGAACTGTGCCAGAAAAGGCAGGCTTCTGATGATCCATAAAGTGGGAATCCTTTAAGGGAACAGATCGTTTGCATGCCAATTATTATATGCTCTGGTGGGACAAGCAGATATGCTCAAGGAGAGGAAGCCCTGCAGATACCCTGGTTCTGTTTAATGGAGGGTTTGAAAGTTGAATTTAATTGCACCTGGAAAGAAACTGGCATTCTGTGGAGCCTGCACAGTAGGGGTGTCCTATGGAAGAACACATACAAACTCAACACTGTGCATGCCTTTGCATTCTGGACCATATGTAAATTCTAAGTGAATCCTGAATCCTCTGTTTGCTTTTCATTGTTCCTTTAGGCTGACTTGGTCGCTAAACAGTGAGAAACTGGTGAAGCGGGCACAGCAGCGCCTGCATTTTCTGCGCCGCATGAGAAAAGCACATCTTCCTTCCCCTGTCCTGACCACTTTCTACAAGGGGACAATCGAGAGCATCCTGTCATACAGCATCACAGTCTGGTTTGGAGGCATCACTGCTTCAGACAGGAAGGCGGTGCAGAGAGTGGTGAGGATGGCCGAAAAGATCATTGGCAGTTCCCTCCCTACCATCCAGGACATAGCACAGAAGCGTTGCTTGAGCAGGGCCCACAAGATTTTCTGGGACACTACACATCCTCTTCACAACCTGTTTTCCTTGTTACCTTCTGGGAGGAGGCTTCGTGGTATCCGTAGCAGAACATCCAGATTCAGCCATAGTTTCATTCCATACAGCATTAACCTTGCGAACTCTCAAACTTCCTCCTTGCGTTATATATTCAAGATGGACAGTATTTAATATTTATTTGCTATGTATATGTAGGGATGTGGGTCTATATATATGTTGTACATAGTATGTTTAGGTGTGTGTCATGTATATGTTTCACTTTGAGAGCGGGCAACTAAATTTCATTTTTTATGTGTGCCATTGTGCCCACAATATAAAAATGACAATAAAGGTTATTTATCTTTATCTTTATCTTAACCCAACATCTCTCCCTCTATTGTTCCTCCCAATTAGACATTGCAGCTTATAAGGATATATGATCTTACTAAACTTTAACTGATTAAATGAATGATTGATTGATGTATCTATCAGACTGTAATGTAAAGTTGGTTTAAGTAAACAAAACCCATTGATCCAAAATCATTCCACAAGTTACAAATAATACAGATATTTCTAAGAAAGATAAATATGGACGGAAACATCTAAACTGGGAAATAAAAGAGACATTTCCTACTCAATCCACAGCATCCTTCTTCCTACCTCATCATTCAAGATACCTTTCTTATCCTTCCCATTATGGAAGAAATTGGACACCATGAAAATTAAGAACTAAACAATCACACTTACATGTGTCTTTAACATGCATATTGATCAAAGTTTCCCTATGATGTCACCCACCTTCCTGAGTGGAGATGGTCCCCTCTGGACAAGGAACGCAGTCGTAGCAGCAAACTGGTTCTCCTTCTCGATCCTGTTTGACATATCTAGAATGGCATTTTTCCACACATTTAGACTGAGGCAAAGACTAAACAGAAAAAGAAGAAATGCCAAAGAAAATATGTTAGGACTCATCATCCATGTAAGATGGAGGTAGAAATGAACATTATTAGTCAAGTCGTCTCTGGGCTTCACTTGGGCAAATACGAAATCTCTGACCACTTCCAAATGGTTGCAGGAGATACAATTGCAGGAAGATACTTTATTCAGTTCCTCTCTTTTTCTTCTGACTTATCAGATTACAATAAAGTACCTTTCTACTTAACAATGTCTGGAGGGATGACATTGAGAAAATATTTCATCATTAAGTGATAACTAGTGTTTCCCTCCTCATAGTGGAATTAACATGCATTCCTCCATTCTTTATTTTAAAATATCATATCTAAAATACTAAATTTTAGAGTAAACATTATTGTAAAAGATTTATTAAATTTTCATTTCATTGGATTTATTGAAATAGAATAAAACTGTGATGAAGACAGAAACTTCTGACTAGTATGATCTGGAAAGGTTTCTTCTGTAGTACAGAAAACATTGCAAAGCTGCTTCCCTTTCAAAGCAGTCCAAAATTATCTCCCCGTTAAGATAAAAAGGGAAATTTCTTTCCAGAGAAGGGTTGTCAACCTTAAAGATATTCTTCATTCACATATATATTTGTTCAGTTTATATGGCTGCCATGCTGGTGAACTAAACTAAAACTGGATGATGAGTTTCTAACACTATAGTGAGGTGAGATGGAGATGAGGTCATGAGAACGGGTCCCTCAAAAAGGGTGAGTCAGGCATCTTTAGGTGTACCACATGGGTCATGAGTGTGAGCCCTGTGTGGGAAATTGATACTCAACGCAAGGTATCCAACACAAGGTCCTTTCTGTTGAAAGAATGCAATTAGGTGACACAATCTGACAGGGAAATACACACTCATATTTATTATTAATTTGATTTGTAGCCTCTCAGTGTGTCCTAAGGCAGCTAACAATCAAGATAAACAATTCAAGGGATTTTCAGATGAAATGCACTCTTACAAGCCAATGCCCAAATCTAAGTAATATTTCCCTCGAAATTGTCCCTTATTATTTCTGATATCAAGATTTCCTTTGCACCAATGAGATGCTTCAGTATTTCAGTTTTCAAGACATTATCAATAGTGAGATGGGCAGCAAATAAATTTAATCAATCCATAAATGAGCTCACACCAGATCAGTCATTATTATTTCATGTGAACTGAAGCCTTGGAACTCCTTCCTAAATTCCACTATCCCAGTGGGGTTAGATAGAGGCAGCTATAAGCATGTTCTCAGCTGATTAAAAACATCCCAGACTATGAGCCTGCAATTTTGGGAGACCCCTAACTCCAATCAAGGCAAGATGAAGCTTATTTAACTATTGGACCAACATGAGCAGGAGGTTGGACTCGATGACCTCCAAGGTTTCTTCCAACTTCATTATTGTTATTGTTGTTGTTGTTATTGTTATTGTTATTGTTATTGTTATTGTTGTTATATGACCTCCATCCAGTCTTGATTCCATTTCATTGGATTCAGTCCAAATCTGAACTCAGGGACTGGTCAACAGAATTGCCTTCATCACTGATATTTGAAGACAAAAAACTAGTGAACCTGAAGCTATTAGCACCAAAATCTCCAGCATATGAGGCCCTGTCTCACCAGTTTTATGGTGATACTAAACTGCTGAAAGGACAATAAATGGCAATGATTTGTGTCCTAAATAATAATCACCCCATATCTCATTTTGGATCAGCTTATAATAGGATTCAGCATGGCAGCATCAGAAGGGAAGACTTGGTCAATAGAACTGAAGCATGCTTATCTGCCTAAGAAAATTGTAGAGGTTTACTCCACACATTCAATTCTCAGTGAAGGTTACCCACTTTTTTGACTGGGTTTAGCCCACTTGAAACAGCTTTGGAAAAAAGAGAAAAGACATCAATATTTTCCCCACCTTATTGAGCAACTTTAACTGTGACAAAGCATCTTGGCTGATTGTAAGTCTTTGTCTTTCAAAACTCCCCAATACCTTGTCAAAGGGATCCTCCTTGGGGAGAACTAACCTACTAACAATATCCAGATCTGCTGCTACATCTCCATTCTGATCCAAATACACTTTCAGCTGGGAAAGATTGTACAATTCCCTCTTCTTTAGAAATGGAAGGAACTAGAATGGAAACATCCAGGAATTTTTTACTTTTTACATTTGAATCTTTCTTCTATGGTTGTTTAACTTGCAAATATTGTGAGTTGGGAGAACAAGTGTTACCATTATCTTCAAAACTGAAGTATAAAGATTCAGCAATATTTCTAAATCATGTAGTATACTGATAAAATGTATATTGACAAAATGTAATTGACAAAAATTGTCCATCATATATAACAACCTAGCAAAGGTTACCAATCAAGTAAACAAACTACACAAATAACTAGAGTATTCATAAACTCCTTGCAAACAATAGGGTGATTACCTGAAAGCAAGGATTTCTTAAGAAGAAAGTTGCAAGGCTAATCTTCATTCAGGTGGAGGAGATGGGAAAAATGACCAGATGAAGTAATTCTACTTTATTGTAAGGCTATATTAACAAAATCTTGCAGTGAGAAAGTACAAATCTTTCACCATCTCTTTTGACAGTCAAAAAATTTAGGGAGGACTTTTTCTGAGTTTCTTTCTCTGCCAGATACACAGCTGTGGGTTGCCCCCCCCCTCCAAACTATTTTATCTGATTCTTCCCTGCATCTCTTTCTCTGGTCCTCCGAACTCATTCACACGTATCATTATACTTCCTTAACAGATTGTGTGAATGCTGGTGGTATAACTTGTTTTTAGCAAAGAATTAACAAAATGCTTCATGATGTGATGAATGCGGATCTAGTTAATTGAGTGCTGGATGGTATGAGATAATTAAGTGGAGAAAACTGTCTCGAAAATTGTACTGAAATATTAATATTATTGATAAAATTGGGGAGTTACAAAAATAATTAGATCTTGGTCATAGTTTCTTCTATATTTTCATTAATAAAGGAAATAGATAAATCATGATTTTGTGATGGAAAAATTATAATAACACTTGGACAAAGTTATTTTGGTCTCCTTTAAAAATTCCCAGCTTCTCTCAGGTCCCTATAGATCCATGTCAGGATGCTGCCATCCTGATGGGAGGGGGGACCTTTGGAGCTCTCCTGTGATGTGTTTAGCTTTGCTTTGTTGACTAGGTTCCGCTACCCGAGGTCATCTGCCTCACCTCACCAAGGAAGCAATTCCTGGGAACATCTTACTGCAGTTTCCATCTGGAGTTTTCACAACCTCTTTGCACCTCTATGGACTGGGCAGTTGGGGGGGGGGGATTGAACAATGGGGTTTATCCTAACAATTTCACCTGGGAACTTCAGATTCTGCCTGCCTTCTCTTGCTGTCACTGACTCTCAAAAAAATTTCCTTTTGAAACGATGCCAGTTTCTAGAGTTCTGTGCTCTTGAGAGATTCAGCTGAGGCAGAGCCTTACAGCTTCCAGAAAATAAAAATATGATTTTGTGTTAGAGAGAGGTGCATGAGTAAAGTTCAATAGGAAACTAACTGTTAGCATGCAGAACTAGATACGTGATTGTAGGAATGTAATGAATGGCAGCTATAATCTGTATTAATATTTCATTTGTAGTTTTTCTCTCATTATTCTATGCGTAGAATGTAGTAGTAATATTTTAATGTTATGATAATAACCGTATTATTAATTTATCGATAATGTCCTTCATGATCCAGTGGAATGATACCAGGTCCTCTTGCAGGCACCACACTTGGAGAAGGCACTGCACAATATTTTTATCAGGTTTATTCAAGGACAAAGAAGGGTAGGAAGAGATCAAAGGAGCTGCTTCAAGCCTTGAGGAAAGACATCAAGCAGAAGAGCCATGTTGCAATAGAATAGAATAGAATAGAATAGAATAGAATAGAATAGAATAGAATAGAATAGAATAGAATAGAATAGAATAGAATAGAATAGAATAGGAGTTGGAAGGGACCTTGGAGGTCTTCTAGTCCAGCCCCCAGCTCAAGCTGGAGAACCTATACCATCTCAGACAAGTGATTGTCTAGTCTCTTCTTAAAAATCTCCAGTAATGGAGCGCCCACGATTTCTGAAAGCAAGCTGTTCCACTAATTAATTGTCCTCACTGTTAGGATGTTTCTCCTTAATTCCACGTTGCTTCTCTCTTTGATCAGTTTCCAACTCTTGTCCTAGTTTACAGGAGCTTAAAATCAGAAAAATTCTGGGAACTTTTTTTCGAATATATAAAAAGTCTTGGTTGTTGAAGGGAGGATGCAGCACTCTTCCGATAAATAGGAGATGTTGTGCAGAAGCTTAAGATCTTAAACAACCAAGCCCAGAGAGCACAAAAGACCCTGAAAAGTAATTTAGTTTGATGGATCATTGTTGGGACCCCATACCTTCCACGGCTGCAGCCTTGGAGCCCTCAAACTCTCTTCTCCCTTCTTCCTTCTCCTCTGGGGTTTGGATACAGCACTTAAGGCATGGGCCAGAATCTTAATGACACTGTAAGTAACAGTGCTATTTGGGATCTGCACCCTATTTTTTTTCTCTTGAGTCTCCACTGGTGCTTTCTGGGTGCATCTTTTCCGGCCTTTGACAGAAAAGATGTGTTTTGAAACAGAACAGTGAAAATACTCAGCTTGAAATTGACGTTCAACAAAGAAATATGGTTTATAGGCATTATCATTTTTCCAACTCTTTTTCCACTGAAATGGAAAGCTCCAAATACTATGGATGTGCTTGAGACGCCAATCCTTTTTTACTGTAAATATTCCAACCACTGTCAAGATCCAGACTTTCCCTTCAATGGGTCCAGGCAAACCTTCAAGTGCTGAATGGAAGGTAAGAATTCTGATCCAAGGGGACTCAAATTCTATGAAGTGAACAAAGATGTTGACTTGTCCCCATTTAGAGAGGGCATCCCTGAGGAATGCGGTACGTCCAGTCAGTGAGAATTGTTGTGATATAACAACACAAATTCTATTCTTGATAAGCATAACAGTAAAAGTCCTCATGAAATTCTCTCCCTTCTCTGTGTCTGGAGCAAAGAGACCAATCAGGCTCCATTCAAAATGGAGGAGAATTTGGACAATTCCTGAGTACTGGATCCCTTCTTTGGGGAGCATCGGATGGAAAAAAGAGAATTGACTTTTATCACTCAGAGCCTCTGAAGCAATTCTCTCATTGACCTGAAAAAACAATGAAGAATTCTGTGTTATATTTGGGGTCCTACCAAGTCCCATTTTTTAGCTTTTAATAAATCCAATATTTTTGTCAGGCACATATTAGAACATTTCCTGTTGATTAGTCATTAGGCCATATCAAGATGTTGTTGTTTAGTTGCGAAGTCATGTCCGACCCATCGTGACCCCATGGACAATGTTCCTCCAGGTTTTCCTGTCCTCTACCATCTTCTGGAGTCCATTTAAGCTCACGCCTACTGCTTCAGTGACTCCATCCAGCCACCTCATTCTCTGTCGTCCCCTTCTTCTATCGCCCTCAATCTTTCCCAGCATTAGGCTCTTCTCCAGTGAATCCTTCCTTCTCATCAGGTGGCCAAAGTATTTGAGTTTCAACTTCAGGATCTGGCCTTCTAAAGAGCAGTCAGGGTTGATCTCCTCTAGGACAGATTGGTTTGAACACCTTGCACTCCAAGGGACTCGCAGGAGTCTTCTCTAGCACCATAGTTCAAAGGCCTCGATTCTTTGGCGCTCGGCCTTTCTTATGGTCCAACTTTCACAGCCATACATTGCAACTGGGAAAACCATGGCCTTGAGTATATGCACTTTTGTTGGTAGGGTGATGTCTCTGCTTTTTAGTATGCTGTCTAGATTTGCCTTAGCTTTCCTCCCCAGGAGCAAGCGTCTTTTAATTTCTTGGCTGCAGTCCCCATCTGGGGTGATCTTGGAGCCTAGGAAAATAAAATCTATCACTACCTCCATTTCTTCCCTATCTATTTGCCAGGAATTGAGAGGGCCGGATGCCATGATCTTGGTTTTCTTAATGTTGAGTTTCAAGCCAACTTTTGCACTTTCTTCTTCACCCGCATCAAGAGGGTCTTTAGTTCCACCCCATCGTGGTTATCTGGGACGTTAAACTCGTTCTTGTATAGTTCTTCTGTGTAGTTTTGCCACCTCTTCTTGATCTCTTCTGCCTCTGTTAGGTCCCTCCCATTTTGGTCCTTTATCATGCCCATCTTTGCATGAAACATTCCCTTCATATCTCCAATTTTCTTGAAGAGATCTCTGGTCCTTCCTATTCTATTGTTTTCTTCTATTTCTTCACACTGTTCATTTAAGAAGGCATTCTTATCTCTTCTAGCTATTCTCTGGAATTCTGCATTCAATTGGGTGTATCTTTCTTTTTCTCCCTTGCCTTTCGCTTCCCTTCTTTCCTCAGCTATTTGCAAAGCTTCCTCAGACAGCCATTTTGCTTTCTTGCATTTCTTTTTGGGATGGTTTTAGTTGCTACCTCTTGTACAATGTTGCGAACCTCCGTCCATAGTTCTTCAGGCACTCTGTCTATCAGATCTAATTCCTTAAATCTATTTGTCACCTCTACTGTATATTCATCAGGGATATGATTTAGTTCATATCTGAGTGGCCTAGTGTTTTTCCCTACTTTCTTCAATTTAAGCCTAAATTTTGCAACGAGAAGTTCATGATCTGAGCCACAGTCAGCTCCTGGTCTTGTTTTTACTGACTGTATAGAGCTTCTCCATCTTTGGCTGCACAGCACATAGTCAATCTGATTTCTGTGTTGACCGTCTGGTGATGTCCATGTGTAGAGACGTCTCTTGGGTTGTTGGAAAAGAGTGTTTGCTATGACCATCGTATTCTCTTGACAAAATTCTATCAGCCTGTGCTCTGCTTCATTTTGTACTCCAAGGCCAAACTTGCCTGTTATTCCGTTTATCTTTTGGCTTCCTACTTTAGCATTCCAATCCCACATGATGATAAGGACATCATTTATTGGTGTTGATTCTATAAGGTGCTGTAGGGCTTCATAGAATCGGTCAACTTCATCCTCTTCAGCACCAGTGGTTGGGGCATAGACTTGGACTACTGTGATATTGAATGGTTTGCCTTGGATTCGAACTGAGATCATTCTGTCATTTTGGGGATTGTATCCCAGTATTTCTTTTCCTACTCTTTTATTGACTATGAAGGCTACTCCATTTCTTCTGAGGGATTCTTGCCCGCAGTAGTATACCTGATGGTCATCTGAGTTAAATTCACCCGTTCCTGTCCATTTTAGTTCGCTGATTCCTACAATGTCGATCAAGATATGTCAAGATATATCAAGATACAGAATTATAAAACACAGAACATTAACAAGACTGCATGTAAAAACAGAATTTAGATAAATAAGTACAATAGAATAAGCATAAAGAATGAAAATAATATTTCTTTATAACCCCAGAATTTACTACTATCAGACCATAATTTCCTTCCGAAAAGCTTAGCTCTATATTTTCGAGTTGTTGTACAGGGGAATCTTCACCCTGTATGGCGGCTTCTTCTGCTGGTTGGTCAGTTTGTTGGTTAGTTTGTTCAGGTGTTAGAACAATTTTTTCAGCCTGTTCATCATCATTACTTGTTGTTTTCTTTTTAGCCAATGTTTCTAGTTGTTGCATTTCCACATCTGTAAAAACTTTATTATGGATGATGTAGTGTCTTTGATCCATTAATCGTTGTTCAATTACATCACTTTTCGGATGTTTTTTGTTTCCACAGTTGCATCATTCTTTTTTGAAACCCCCTGTCTGTTGGTTCTGCCTGGTAGTAACATTGGATGATTTCTCGATTTTCTTCAGTTGTCCAGGTTTTGCGCTTTTGTTCCAGTCGCTTTACAGTTGTACGCTCTGGTTCCCCAGCAGTAGCAACTGAGCCCTGTGGCCCATTTTCCGACAGATGCCCAGGAGCCATAGCATCTGATGCAGTCCTTGTTGACCCGGGCGATGACCGATCCGGTATGGGATTTTTTTTATTTCTTCTCATCATTAGTGATGGGGGGTGCGTGGGTTGGTTCACGGTGGCTAAGCCACTACCGGTCCGGAGATCGGTAATCCCATAACCATAGGGACTGAACCCGATAGCCGTCCAGGCCCAGCCACAGGAATATTATTATTATTATTATTATTATTATTATTATTATTATTATTATTATTATTATTATTATTATTATTATTATTATTATTATTATTATTATTATTATTATTAGTAGTAGTAGTAGTAGTAGTAGTAGTAGTAGTAGTAGTAGTAGTAGTAGTAGTAGTAGTATTGTTGTTGTTGTTGTTGTTGTTCTGTTATTGTTATTAGTATTAGTATTAGTATTATTACCAGTTTCCATACCATTAATTTTATTAAAAATAATTATGTGCCCCAATTTTATAAATTGTATAAATTCCCAGTTCTGCTCTGAGGGCAGCAGCTGAAGTCCTTTTATCCACCCTCAAGATACTTCTCAGATGATGTGATCAGATTTGTTCTAGTAGTGATATAAATTAAATCCCAAAGTTCAGCTCAATATAAGTGCATAATGGTAACATTGGTACTTGGTATTTAATAATTGAGTCTAAGGAAGCTGCATAGCTATGATTTTATAAAAAAAAATAACAGTGCATTCACTTCTGCCTTCTAAATGAGCTCCTTTGATGTTGAGAGAGCCCAGATCCAGTCACAGAAAAAGTTCCCCCAGGTAAGGAAAGGTGTGAACTTGCTCTGTTGCCTCCTCATTGATTAACCCTATATGGCATTGCTGTCATTTCCCAAAGACCATAATTTTTTACTTTAACTTTGACTTATCCATAATCAGATAATTATTATGAGAATAGGAGCCAAGTACTCTTAACAGCACATGCAACCTAAATGTCATATTGGCAACATCTTTGTCTTACCTTTTGATACATATCAATCCTACATCTCATGGCTCCATTGAGCCCCAAACACACTCTCAAACAAATGAACAAAAATGGGATGGAAGGGACCATGGAGGTTTTCTAGTCCAATCCCCTGCCCATAGCAAGAGATACTATACCATTCCAGACAAAAGGAATGTCCAGCCTCTTTTTGAAAATCTCCATTAATGGAGCACCCACAACTTCATGAGGCAAGCCGTTCCACTGATTAATTGTTCTCACTGTCAGTGCTTATAGAAAGGGCTTTGAGCAGGGTCAACATCCTGAGCTCCATTTGAAAGGCAGTCAATTTCTTCCATAATATTTCTTTATTTACTGTGTCAAATGCTATAAAGGCAGCAAACCATTATTTCCTCTGACTGATATTTTTATAGTTAGATGGTTCAAGACAAAAGAATTGTCAAGAGTGGATCACATCTGCCTAAAGACTGCTGGTTCTTCTACAAGGAATGCACTTTTCATCCACCTACTATCAATTTTTTTTCAAGTGGACGTTTGCATATATTTTAGTCACAACATCTGTTAGAGAAATGGGCCTGGAATTGCCAGAGTCCTATTTAGTCCTTTTTTATATATATAGGAATTACAATTGCCATCTTTGACCAAAATGGGGACGGCGGATATTATTTATATGTGCAAATGTATCTGTCAATGGAGGGTCCCACCGGTTGGGATATATCTTGAATTGTTCAACTGCTAGAAAATCCTCTCCAGAGGCCATATTGCTCTTCAAACCTTTTATGATGAATTTCATCATGAGAATTTTAGGGCAAAATAGTTGATACATTGCCTAACATATTTGTAGATTTTTAATAAAATGGTTGGTTAATGTTAGTGGCCCCTAAAGGTTCATAATACATATATATTTTATCATCAGTAGGAAAGGTAATCCCGTAGGACTCTGTTTAAAAATCTGAGATTTAGTCATGATTGAGGATATCACTATTTTGGCTAAGACCATGTACAAAAATGTGAGTTTTCCATCAGTACTGCACATTCCTATTGTACAGAAGATCCTTTGATTGGACAGAGAGCCTCTCCACAAGTGTGCAGCAGAAGCCTCTAAGCAATTGGGATGATGTCATGAAAAGATAGGTCTCTTTTGATCCTTGCTTCCTCCCGACTGTATATCCCAATCCTTATTTATAACCCTTACAAATGCCATGGTGAAAAGATTATTTGCAGCAGAACCAGTTCTTAAACACAGTTCTTAAACTAAAGATTCTTGAGGAATCTTTCATCATCCAAGCTGATGGTAGTGATGTTGCGATGGGCACAGTCCTCCAACAAAAAAACCCTAGGGGGGATCTGCAGCCCTGCGCCTACATTTTCGGAAACAGAGAGGAGATGGGCTATTTGGGAAAAAGAGGCTTTTGCGGTGAGAGTATAGACTGATCATTATTATTATTCAAAATAATCTTGAATTCCACAGAGAAGACATGGTTGGATCTATCGCTTACACACCCCACTCACTTTACAGAAAGGGAAGGACAAACACAAACCTGTGGGACTTTGTAGGTGCCTCCTAATGTTGACATCTGGATGGAGATGTCTCTGCCAGCTCCATCAACAAGAGCCAAAAGCTTGTCCTTCCTTCCACAGCTGTAGTTGGGAACATTGGCTTCTCCAGTAGAGAGCATGTCCAACAAGGCATCTATAGTGCCGAGGGTGTTATCATAGTTGTCATAGATGTTGTAGCCAAGTGTGAGATTGTGCAGCAGCTGGGGATTCTCCTTCACCAGTTCAATATTGAAAATCATGCGTAGTAACTGTCTATAGTTTAAACTAGTGAAAAACCATGATCATGTTAATATTAGCATCATCAACAGCAACAACAACAACAATACTTTTTTTCCATTTAATCATTTTTTTCTTTACAAACTAGCTGAAACATAAGCCAATATTGATCCAGAACTAGGGGCAAATGATAGTCACCCATCACCCTTTAATACTGTTAGTGTTGAGGATGGGGATAGTCCTCAAAAAGGTTTAACAAATCAGAAACATACACTTATTTTTAGCAGTACTAATATTCATAGCCCAGAATAATTCAATCATTAAAGAAGAACCACCATTAAAGGAAGGAGATTTTTGATAAGTGACCCAGAGAAGCTGTTCTAAAAACAAGTCATCTTCTATT
Organism: Azemiops feae; assembly: GCA_023970755.1. NCBI lineage: Eukaryota > Metazoa > Chordata > Lepidosauria > Squamata > Viperidae > Azemiops > Azemiops feae. The sequence continues at coordinate 27,091 of JALGBA010002385.1, forward strand.
TCTTGAAAAATCAGAAATTGCATATCGGTCGGTTATAAAAATATGGAAATGGTTGGGCAGAGGAAATTAGAACCATTTCAATCATAACTTTCAACCAAAGTCAGTATTCCAGTCATGAATTTAAGACTGAATAGAGAGAGGAAAGTAATGTGGACTTCTTTCAGGTTTCATTTTCCTCTTGTTTCTACTCTCAGAAAATAAGGCAAAAGAGAGAGGCTGTGTTAATCAAAAGGATTCAAAAAATTCATCAGATCCTGCAATATAAGAGTAAGTAAATCAAGAAGAAAAAAAAAGAGTGTTAGAACTGCAAATGGAGGGAGTGAAACTTCATCGCATGACTTACAGCCGAATCTGACTAGAAGGAGCCATGTTGAAAGGTAATGTTGCAGGTGTTATTGCTGATACAGAGATGACTATACCAATGAGAAGATCTCCTGGCCTATAATAGCTCCATGGCTTTTCTCCATCCTGGTGGTCCAAATTCAGTGGGCACTTCATCCTCAGCTTCCCAGAGAGTGGCTGGGACACAAGCAGCATCAGAAGCAGAAGCAGAAGCAGAAGCAGGAGGTCCATAATTCATGGGGCGGAATCAATCTCCTTCCTCTTTCTAAAAAAAGAATTAGAATTCAAAGCACTCTGACAGGGTGGAATATCCAATGGCTTTCCTGATTCAAACAGAGAAACCAAGATTTACCTGAAAGAGAGAGAATATATATTCAAGAGCACAGCTCCTGTCTGTCCTGTAATGTAAGCCACAAAAAGCTTAACCTGTGATATTTATCCTTTTCTGAGGCAAGATCCCTTCCATGTTGCTTCAGTCTGATGTTTACATCAAAGGCAGTCACTGGAGACATAGGAGAAGAGGTCTCAGAGACAGGGATGGTGATGATTGCAGTGAGAAGGAGCTTCTGCTCTTGGGACCCTGAACTTCTTCCAAGTAAGGAGGGGTAGCTGGAGAAAAGCACATTAGAGAAAAGTCACAGATACACCCCTTGGGGCAGTGTTCTGTAGTGGTCTTAGTCCTGCCTGTTAGGACATGTCCAGAAAGTCATGTTGATTGGAGATAGTTCAACAGGCAGGAAACTGACTTCTGCTGTCCTTCAATGGGGTCTCTTGCCTCCAGAGGCTGCTAGGGAAGGTCACCCAGAGTTATGGAGTTTGGTGACACTCTAAGTTGGTGACACTTAACTCTAGTGCTGCCTGTGCTTTATCTCCCTGGAAGCACTCAGTATCCTTGAACCCAGCCTAATGTTAAGATTTTGGGATTTTCTTTTCAATGAGATCTCCATGTATCTATCCTAATTTGGAGCTGATTTTATAATTCCTTGTAACTGAAGTGAAATTTCATTTGCCATCTGTTCTAGAAACATCATTTTTTGCATGTATGCTGGCTAAGAGGCAGGAAAGAGACAGCCTGGGATAGCACCATTGGCACAGAGAGAGAAAATTGTAGAGTGGGTAGAAGTTTTAGTTTCTTGACACTTTCTCTGTTGTCTTTCCATACTGATACAATGAGAGTCATTAAATTTTGATATTTCTTGGTTTAAATAAAATAATTGTGCTGTTAGGTCTGCAGCTGACATGGTGCCAGCACCCGCAGTGTGGTGGATGGTGTGACCTGATTTCTTACCGCAACCACCCAGAAGTTGGTTTAAGGGGACCTGATGGCAGTTCCTCTGGTTGCGTAGATGCACTTGGTGTTTTGTGGCTCCTGTGACATTCCCATCTCTGAGGCTTTGTTTGTCCTCCCCAGAAGACCTCCATGTGCTTATAGTTCGGAGTCCCTGTGTTCTGGTTTTTCTTGGTTGATTGTTGATTACTTTTCTTACCTGGAGGGGGGATGTTAATATATACAGCTTGGCCTACAAGTCAGAACTGAAGGTTTGAGTGACAGGGGGAGATTATGGGATGGACAGGTCCACCCTTACAATGAGGAGCACAGGATGACCAATATCCCAGGTCCATTATTTGAAAGTTGTCCCACTGTATTGTCCTCAGCTTCCAGTCTCAGTGCCTGGCTACCAGATCTTTGGTGGCTCCAGATACTGGCTGTTGTTTTTGAATGCCAAGTGGATGTTTAACATGGCTTCTCTTGTCCATGATGTTACCTGCCATGTCTCCCCAAAGCCTAGTTGTGCCCAGAGGGAAGGAAACCTCTCCTCAGTTGCAAATGTGGCCACCTACTTAGTGGGTTTGCCTCAGGTGAGAGCCCGGGGAAGTGGAGGAGGGTTGGCTGTGGTCATCCATGGTTTATTATAGGCTCTAAACAGGTTGCACCTAAAGCTTTTATTTGTCTCAGTGGGGTTGAAAGAAAATTTCTCCAGCCTACTGAAGTATTTTGTGTGAATGTGACCCTTACTAGAAGATAAGGACCACACCCAAGTTCAACCTCCAGAAATAAACCTGGTTAAAAGTTGCAGGTTTGAATGCAGCCATTGGTGAAGTGAGCAGGCAATGGCAAACCACTTCTGAAAAACCTGGTCACCTATGGTCTTCCTGATTACTTTCACACACAGCCAGTTGAGGCTCTGGGGCTTCCTGAGTCTGGCTTCAGTTTTGCAAAACCAGCCAAGTGGACTACAATTTGCTAAACATGGGCAGATTTTTTTTTAATCTGGTTGCTCTCTGTAAAAGCGGCAGGAAAACTCCAATCCTGATTGTGACAGTGAGTAACAAGTCCTCATGAAGGCTGCAGACAGGCTGATGAAGTTGGGGTCCTGGAAGGGCAGGAGGGCTGCAGGAGGTGGTTGTCCCTTCAAGGGCAGGGAGGGAGTGCTGGAAAAGAGGAAGGCAGGTGGAGCCTCTTCGTGATCTGGCTCAAGCAGCATGGTTGGAAAAGGTTTCCTTGAGGGAGAAGCCTTCCTAGCAGACAGCAAGGGTGGGAGAGCAGCAGTGACATCACAGCAAGGGTGGTTCCACAGATTGGAGGGTCCAAGTCAATGCACCCCCTTCTGTTAGCAGCACAGTGCAGCATGGATGGTCAGGCAGTAACCCCTTCAGGATGCGAGTCCAGGGCACCTGCAGGCTAGGAGAGCTCACCTGAGTCTAGGGTGTTTGCACCCTGTTTGTATTTGGCCAGGCTCAGCACACCCAGCATTGGTGGGACCCCCTCAGTCCCCTTTGCAGGACTCAGTTGCAGAGACCCTGCAAGTGTGTTGTGTGACTGTCCCACCAGGTGGTTGACAATTGTGTGTGCTCTGCAAAATTGAACCGACTGAGTCAAACTCCATTGACCATCATGGAAGCGTGTGCTCTCCTTAACCTGGATTGGGGAGAAACCCTCTTTCCTGAGCTGGGTGGAGTCATCAACTGAATTAATGGGTGAAGTTCACAGCTCATGTTTAGGCCATCCAGGTTTTTTCAGGCATTTCTGCATTATTTTTAGCAAGCTGGGCACATCTCAGCCTGGCACTGACCACAGGGAGGGCCAAAGGTTTTGGGCTTCAGAGGGAACCAGAATAAAAGTGGATTCTTTCTCCCTTGCATTCCCAAAGAAACCTCTAAGGGGCAGGGGACTTTGATCATCCATAGAGCCCCTGACAACATTGACTGAGATTTTAAAACTTTAAATATAAAGTTTAATTTAAATTTAAATTAAAAATATTAAAATTCCATAGCTGGGAACCTTGTCCTGTGCCAATGTGTGAAGAACGTTCATAGTGCTAAGCCAGCATCTGGTTTAGATATTTTGGCATGATACATTATGCCAATGTAGCAGTTCTCTTCCCTTAACCTAACTTAAGGGTGCTGTGTGAACTCACCCAGATTTACCACAAACCACCTATGTGATGGCCAATGCAGTATGTGTGCACAGAAGATGGAAAAACTTTTATAGGATCTGCCTTTGGATTCGGGGTCCCTGGCTATCCAGCATGGCAACATTCACAAGAGAAGAGATCAGTGCAGTTTGCGGTCCTGTTTTGCAAAGGAAGGAGCATCTCAGGTTTTGCCCCCAAGTTCCCCTTTTCCCAACCGTTGCCTTGTCTTATGTGTTATGTCTGGGGTTCACTTGAAGCATTCTTGATTCCTTTTGCTTTTGTAAGCATTCTTGACCTTTCTTGCACGCTAGCAGGTTCCTAAGGATCAAGGCCTGTCTGCTTTGAGATTGTAGCTTCTTCACACAAAGATGTTAGGGAAGGGAACTTTCAGCCTTTCCTTCAAAGGCAAAGCACTTCCTGAAAACCTTGCCAAGGTCTCTGGCTCAGCTCCACCTGGGGCCTTTCTGACCACCTTCACCCAGTCGGCTGAGGCTGTGAGCCTTGCTGTGCCTGGCTCTGTTCTTGCAAGCCCAGCCAGGTGGCCTCCAACTCTCTAAAATTGGGACGATGCTTTGCAGCTGGTTGTGCTGCAGAGAGGTGACAAGAATCTCCCAATCCTGACAAGGAGAATAGGTTTCAAGTCCTCATGAAGACAACTGGAGGGGGGGGGCAATGAAGCACGGGTCCTGAAGAGCCAGGAGTGAGAGAGGGGCCTACAGGAGGTCTGTGGGCCTTCCTGGCAAGGGCAGGGAGGGATCTCTGGAAGAGAGAAGGGAAGGCAGAGCCCTTAATCTGATCCAGTCAGGGCAGCCTTGGGTCTGATCAGAAACTTCTCTTCTGAGTGAGGGGCCTCCTCGCATGCAGTGGGACAGAGCAAAAAAAAATTCATTGCTTGCTTCCTTGCTTTTATTTATTCTTTGATTCTCTGCAGTTAAAGTAAACTTACAGATTTTAAACCAACCTAGAAATAAGGAAAAATTTCCTAACAAAACAATTAATCAGTGGAACGACTTGCCTCCAGAAGTTGTGGGTGCTCCAACACTGGAGGTTTTCAAGAAGAGACTGGACAGCCACTTGTCTGAAAGGATAAATGGTCGGGTCTCCTGCTTGAGCAGGGGGGTTAGACTAGAAGATCTCCAAGTTCCCTTTCAACTCTGTTATTCTTTTTCGGGCATGCAGTATATCTAGCAAATTGTTAAAGGGGGTAGAGATATGAGGACAGAGGTGGGGAGTTTAGTTTTAGCACCCAATTTGGGGAGGGAGGTGAAAGATGAACAAATTTGTCTCTCCCAGCTTTTTTTGTGTCCTTTATTGAAGAGATGTGGGTTTTGGGGGGGAGCAAGGGGGGGAGACAAAGCCATGGAAAGGTTTCAGGAAGCTCAGCTGAAGCTCCCATCTTAGCATGCAGGGTCTGGTTTCCCAAGCCTAGCAAGAGACAGGAGAGCTTTGCAGTCTCCCAACAGCCTGAGGATCAGGGTGGAAAGCTTCAAAAGCAGCCGCCATTTCTACAAGGACTCGTCGGAGTATTGAAAATGGTGGCCACTTTTGGCAGGCCTGGGGATCAGGCCCAAGCACTGCAGGGTCCCGTTGGGGGAAAGATCGAAGGGGGAGAGAGGGAGGGCACTGCAGCATCCCCATGGTCAGTCTGAAGGGCAAATGACCGCAGGGGCATTGCAGACATCATAACTTTGAAAGAGTTTTATATATATATTTTTGGGCATCCATCATAATTTTGAATATTTCTTAAATGGCCTTTCATATCATGAGTACTAACAATAATACATTTTTTCTCTGCTTTGCACATATCAGCCCAAACTATGGAATATCAACATTTGCATTCCTTGAGACACATTAAATTAAAATATATTGAGTTACATTCCTGAAAAATGAATTCAGAAGAGGGACAATTTCTATAGGAAAGGAATCCCATTCATAAGAAAAGGTCTCAATAATGTTTGGCTCAGGACAACAAGTGTTAGACTGACACCCACAGAGCTACCACAAATTGTGTAGTAGAATCATAATTGTTAACCACCCTGGCTGGGGTGCCTAGTGGTGCCCCTCTTGTTCTTCTGTAGGACCCCCAATGGCTCCAGCTTCCAGCCAGAGGGAGAGTTGTTAGTAAACTACATCTGCAAGGCCCCAAGACCCCCAATCCTTCTATAGCATGAAGGGACTGGAAAGCCATTTCTCTGAAATGGCATAGGGTCTCCTGCTTCAGCAGGGGGTTAGACTAGAAGACCTCCAGGGTCCCTTCCAACTCTGTTATTCTGTTATTCTCTCTACAGTGGCTGGAGAGACATTTTCATTTCACAAAAGGAAAGCTTCCACATTTGTTCAAAAATGAATTGTAAAATATAAGTGCTTTCAACTAATACCAAAATTAATCTTAGTACAAAGTGTTTTCAATTTCAGCTCTCTAAATTCTATGAGCTCTTTATCCACACTATTTTCTTTAATGTCAGGGGTTTATCTCAGGGGTTGCCCCAAAGAAGAGGGGGTCAACCTATTCTCCAAAGAACCTGGAAGGACAAGAAGCAACGGATGGAAACTAATCAAAGAGAGAAGCAACCGAGAACCAAGGAGAAATTTCCTGTTAGAACAATTAACCAGTGGAACAACCTGCCTCCAGAAGCTATGAATGCTCCAACACTGGAGGTTTTTAAGAAGAGACTGGACAGCCATTTGTCCGAAATGGTATAGGGTCTCCTGCCTGAGCAGGGGGCTAGACTAGATGACCTCCAAGGCACCTTTCAGCTATATTCTATTGTATCCAATTTCACTGCATCTTCCTCCTTTTTATCTGTTTTTAGTTTCCATTTCATATTTTCCTTCTGTCAAAGTCTTGAATTTTTCCTTCATTTTAAATATAGATAGATAGATAGATAGATAGATAGATAGATAGATAGATAGATAGATAGATAGATAGATAGATAGATAGATAGATAGATAGATAGATAGATAGATAAAGATATAGATAGATATAGATAGATATAGGTATAGGTATAGATATATGTATAAACACTCTTTCATTTTCTCCTACTCTGGGCTGCATCTGATCAGAGTTTCCTAAAAGAGAGAAGATTTGAGCCAAGTTTTGAGGCAAGACAAAAGCCCCGCCCCTCTCCCTCCCTAGTGGCTGCCTCTAGTCCTGGCCTGCCCCTGTCGTTGTGGCAACCCAGCAGCAGCCAATCAAGCAGGAGGGAAGAGACAATGGTTACCTGGGAACTCAGCCACCAATCAGACTCACGGAGAAGAGTTTGAATGAGCAAGGACAAAAGGGGGGGGGCAGGAAAATATCCAATAAGGATAGAAAATTAGAAAGTTTTTCCTTTGATGAGAAAGAGGCAAAAACTGCCAGAAATGCAGAGGGAGGGGAGGCCGAAGTCCTGGAAGGGCCTTCCCCCCCACCCAGAAATGCCTGCAATGAAGAGCTTCTCCTCTGGGGGGGGCATGGGCAAGTGGGGGGCAGTGGCTTCCCAGGAGAGCCCGGCCGGAGGGGGCCATGAGGGACCCCCAGGATGCCCCTTCCTCAGAGCCCCAGAGGGCCCCTCCAGGGAGACCCTCACCTTTCCCTCCCCAGCAAAGCCGGATCCCCCTTTGGAGACAAAGGCCCTGCATGGCTTCTCCCCGACAGGAGCCTTTCCTGGAAACACACGAAGAGGAAGCGGAGCTTCACAAACCCCCCTTGGCTGCATTTCCCCCTGAAATGCAACTCCAAAGCCCATAATCCACATCAGTCCCTTCCCAGAATGGGGGGGTGAAGGGTTCCCCCAGGTCCCCTCCTCCTTCCTGAGCCTTTTCTATGGGCAACGTGACAAGTCTGGGCTTTGCTTTTCGCCCTCAGTGCCCAATGTGTGGAAGGGAGTGGCAGTGGAACATGGGTCCTTTCCCTCCCTTTCTTCCTTATGTGGAGTGAAAGGCATCCTTTATTTCTCTCATTTCTCTCTCTCTCATTCTCTGTACATGGGTGGGATTTTTTTAAAAACTATGTCAAGTCCTGATGACTAGTTTTTAACTGGCAGATTTTTTTTATTTTATTTTATCCTGCTCTCACTATTGCATCTGTCTTTTTCTATTGCTGCCCTTCAACATTAACTTTCAAAATAAAGTAAACTTTGGTTTTAACTCAATAGGAAGCTATTCCAGTTCTGTGACATGTTCAGGCATTGTAGTCCCTGGGGTTTTCTCTTTAACCGCTATGCCAACAAATATCAGATTTCTTTTTCTTCAGCCATAGGTGCCGTTTATTCCCTCTGGGGCCAATTTCAAGCATGGAGCTTTCTAACCTCTCAATTGTTGCTGACTGATTTAATTCTAGATCTGCCCTATCATTTTGAATCCTATGGGGATTATTCCCCTTTCATTTCTCTCCAGAGAAGTGCCCAACAAACTTTAAGTCCAAGAACTAGTTGAATTAGCCGGGGATCTCTGGTGAGAGGCAGAATTATTATTATTCTCAAAGTTTCAGCTCTGCTCTTTGACCAAATCCTCCAGGGAGACTTTGGACAGAGACAAATGGAATCAGCTGCAGTTTGCTTCTCTCTCTGACCCGGGAGGCCCAAAATGGAAATCTTTCCTGGGGGAGAAATTGGCTTTAAGCAAAAAGCATCACTGGAAGATTTCAGACTTGGGACTTCCCTCCCCACTCAAGATTGGGGCTGTCTGTCTTCCTTCACATCAAAGTGTGCCACCCTGGGGAAAATATGAGCTGAAAGCCAATGCAGCAGAGTTTTTGCCTGCTGGGGTCACCCCCCCCCCAAAGAGCCCCCTTTTCCATCTCCTTTCCCCAAATGTGAGCTCTTTCTTCAGCCCCTCATTGACTCCCTTGTGTCCCCACCAAGCATCTCTTTAACATATAGAAGTGTTGGGGTCTTGCGGCCTTCCAGATGTGGCTGGGTAACATCTTTCCCTCTGGAGGGAAGCCTCTTCCCCTTCGATCCTGCCCCAATGGGACCCTGCAGTGCTTGGGCCTGATCCTCAGGCCTGCCGGAAGTGGACACCATTTGCAATACTCCGACAAGTCCTTGTAGACCCTGCATGACGATGGGGCAGCTTCAGATGAGCTTCCTGAAACCTTTCCCTGGTTTTGACCCCCCCCTTACTCCCCCCAAACCCCACATTTCTTCAATAAAGAACCCAAATAAGCTGGAAGAGACAAACTTTTTCATCTTGCACTGCCCCGTCCCCCGAATTAGGTGCTAAAACTAAACTCCCCACCTCTGCCCATGGGCCATGTAATGTACTGAGCTTACTTATGAACAGGTGCATGGAGCTGCACTGGAACCATTAGCAGACCACGTGGCCGGCTGGCCAGACTTGCTGTCTGCAAGCTTAAGCAGTATGCATTTGAGCGGGAGAATACGGTGCATTCATTGGCTGACACCGCCCCAAGCTGAATATATAAATAGGGGCAGAGCCATCTTTGTTTGAGTTCTGTTTAGTCTTCAATAAAGAAGTACCTGTTTACTACTCCTGCCTCTTAAATGCTGAACCCAGCAAGAACAGAACATTGGCGACGAAGGTGGAATCATGCTGCCGCAAATCGAAGGGCTGACTCACCACCGGGAAAAATAGTGCCATAAAAAACAGAATAGAAACACAAGTTAAGATAGGCAAGAAAATGGTAAGTGAGCACCTGTCCAGCCTAGACGAGTTCCAATCACCAGGACCGATATTGGATTACACCCCAGTTCTCAAGGAACTGGCGTATGTGATCTCAGAACCACTGAACTATATTTTTTCAAAGTCCTGGGAGGCACTGGGGAACTACCAGAGGCCTGTAAAAGAGACTGATGTAGTTCCCTCTTCGAAAAGGGAAAAAAATGGATCCAGGAAATACAGAACCTATCACTACCTCAATACCTGGAGATTTCTGAAAAGATAATCAACCGCGATCCGCGAAAACCTAATGCAACAAATCAATACTAAAAGCAACATGGGTTTGTCAGAAAACCGATCATTCAGACAAACCTTATTGCATTCTTTGACCTAATTGACAAAATAGTGGATTCAGAGAATGCTGTGGATATATTTTACTTGGACTTCAGTAAGACATTTGATAAAGTAGATCACAACCTACTACTTGATAAGATAGAAAATGTGGGTTATACAGCATCACCACCAGATGGATCCATAGCTGGCTAACCGGCTGTACTCAGCATGTGGTCCTCAATGGAACCGCATTTACATGGAGGGAAGTGTGTAGTGGGGTGCCCCAGGGCTCTGTTCTGGGCCCAGTGCTCTTCAACATCTTCATCAACGATTTGGACGAGGGGATAGATGGGGAACTCATCAAATTTGCGGATGACACCAAGCTGGCAGGAATAGCCAACACTCCAGAAGACAGGCTTAAGATATAGGAGGACCTGGACAGACTTGAACACTGGGCGCTATCTAACAAAATGAAATTCAATGGTGAAAAAAGTAAGGTTCCACATTTAGGCAAGAAAAACCAAATGTACAGGTATAGTATAGGGGGTACCTTACTCAATAGTAGTAACTGTGAGAGGGATCTCGGAGTCCTAGTGGACAATCACTTAAATATGAGCCAGCAGTGTGCTGCAGCTGCCAAAAAAGCCAACACAGTGCTGGGCTGCATCAACAGAGGGATAGAATCAAGATCACGTGAAGTATTAATACCACTTTACAATGCCTTGGTAAGGCCACACTTGGAATACTACATCCAGTTTTTGGTCACCACGATGTAAAAAAGATGTTGAGACTCTAGAACGAGTGCAGAGAAGGGCAACAAGATGATTAGGGGACTGGAGGCTAAAGCATATCAGGAACGTTTGCTGGAATTGGGTATGTCTAGTTTAATGAAAAGAAGGACTAGGGGTGACATGATAGCAGTATTCCAATATCTCAGGGGTTGCCACAAAGAAGAGGGAGTCAAGCTATTCTCCAAAGTGCCTGAAGGCAGGACAAAAACCAACGGATAGAAACTAACCAAAGTGAGAAGCAACCTAGAACTAAGGAGAAATTTCCTGACAGTTAGAACAATTAATCATGGAACAACCTAACTTCAGAAGCTGTGAATGCTCCAACACTGGAAGTTTTTAAGAAGAGACTCGACAGCCATTTGTCCGAAATGGTATAGGGTTTCCTGCCTGAGCAGGGGGTTGTACTCGCTGACCTCCAAGGTCCCTTCCAACTTTATTATTATTATTATTATAAAAGGCCTAGCAAGAGCTTAGAGGGACGGCGTTCCAACTTCTTCTCACTCTGCCTGCCAGTACGAAAACGCTGGAGGAGAGTGCTTCAAGGAACCGCCCTGGAAACCCTCCGGAATGCACGAGGCATTGAAAAGGCCGCCAAAGACTCACAATGGCGAAGATAGGTCGACTCTCAGAATTCGACGTTGCTCATCCTGAGAGGTGGAGCTCCTACGTCATGAGGGTCGAGAACTACCTCCAAGTAAACCAAGTTTGGGAAGACGGATTGAAGGCCGTGACGTTGCTGTGTGTTTGCGGTCAAGCAACATTCGACATAGCGGAGAACTTGGTTGCACCAGCGCCATTGGAGTCTATTGCTTATGCTGAACTAAGAAAATGCTCAAGGAGCATTTTGAGCTGAAGCTTTCAGTCATCACTTGGCGACACGCTTTTGAGCAGTGGGACCAGCATCCCGGAGAGTCTGCTGCAGATTTCATTGCTGCTCTTCGCCAAGCTGCGAGGCCATGCAAATTCAAGGACCTTGAAGAACGGTTACGGGACCATTTAGTTTGTGGTCTGAGGAGCCGAGAACTTCAGCAAAAGATCTTTGCTAGAGAAACTGTCTCATTTCAAGATGTGTTGAGGGAAATAATGGCCGAAGAAGCAGCCGGCGGAGCTGTTAAGGCCTTGCGGCTGTCCAAGAACTCTCTGTGCTCAGACACAGTCCACCGAGAGGATGCCGAGTGGGTTGAGGACTCCGAATCGGACCACGAAGTCAATCGGTTACAGCAACCGCAAGAAAGAAGGCCTCACAGGCAACCTGACAAGGCAGTTCCCTTCTCTTGGTGCCTCGGGTGTGGAGGCCACCACAAACGTGCTGAATGCCATTTCCGCACCACAACTTGCCGGGCGTGTGGCAGGCAAGGCCACATCGCCGCCGTTTGTTTGTGTCACAGAAAAGAACACCCATCGAAAGAGTTGCCTGGGAAAGGTACCGGGGTCCCCAGTCAGAACAGGGTGGGTTTTTGTGCAAGTAGGAGGGGTGTCTTTAGAACAGGTGCCCATCGCTCACTCAGGAAGAAGCTACACCTCAAAGTCAAGTTGCAAGGGGTTCCCTTCAACATGGAGTTGAACACGGGTTCAGCTCTGTCAATAATCTCCCAAAGCACACTGAAGCAGATTTGTTGTAGAAGCGGCCAACGAGTTAAGCTCAGGCCGTCGAACCTCATTTTAACAGACTTCCAGAATTCCCGGGTCAGCGTCAAGGGGGAGGCCACACTCGGGGTGCAGTTCAAGAGCTTCAAGGGCCCTTTGGACGTCATAGTTGTTGAGGGCAACCATACTAGCCTAATTGGGCTTGATTGGTTCGAGGCTTTGGGAATTCAGGTGACTGGGTTAAACAGTTTGCAAACAGCGAGCCTGTCGGAGGTGTGTAAAGAGTTTGCTGATGTTTTCAGCCCATAGTTAGGGGCATACAAAGGGCCTCCAATTGCTCTTAGGTTAGATCCCTCTATTGCACCGATAAGGATTAAGCCTCGTCGGGTGCCCTTTGCTCTCAAGCAGAGAATAAATGCTGAGCTGGACAAATTGTTGCAGCAAGGCATTTTGGAACCCGTGGACACCAGTCCATGGGAAACTCCCATTGTCACGCCACTTAAGGCCAACAGGGAAGTCCGAATTTGTGCTGACTATAAATGCATGTTAAACAAAGTTCTCCAGCAGCACTGCTATCTGGTGCCTGTAGTCAGCCATATTCTGGCGTCTCTACAGGGAGGTCGCATTTTCGCCAAATTAGATTTGGCCCAGGCCTATCAGCAGCTGCCGGTGGACGATGCCACGGCAGAGGCCCAAACCATTGTGACGCACTGGGGAGCCTTCAAAGTGCGAAGGCTACAATTTGGGGTGAATGTAGCCCCTGGAGCATGATGGAACGCACGCTCCGTAACATTCCGGGTGTATGCCCATATTTCGATGATGTCCTCATCGCAGGGGAATCAGTCAAAAACCTGGCTGACAGGCTCCAGGCTGTTTTGCGGCATTTCCGCGAAGCGGGGCTGAAGCTCAAACAGGAGAAATACAAAATTGGAGTCACTTCCACAGAATTCCTGGGGTTTCATATAGATGCTGAAGGCATCCATCCTGCTGAATCCAAGCTCAAAGCGATTCAGCAGGCACCCAGTCCCAAAACAAAGGGAGAGCTTCAAGCCTTCCTGGGACTCCTTAATTTCTACCATGCTTTTCTCCCCCACAAGGCCACAGTGGCAGAGCCATTACACCGGCTCTTGGACAAACAGGCTCCATGGAAGTGGACAAGTGTCCAAGAGAGGAGTTTTGCTGTGGTTAAAGCATTGTTGTCCTCTAATGCGGTGTTGGCTCATTTCAATGAGCAGTTGCCAGTTAGCATAGCTTGCGACGCATCCCCTTACGGGATGGGGGCTGACTTAAGTCACCTCAGGGCTGATGGGACACAAGTCCCTATAGCATATTACTCCAGGACTCTGTCTGCTGCTGAGCGCAATTATGCACAAACAGATAGAGAGGCATTGGCCATTGTGGCTGGCATCAAGAAGTTTCACAACTTTTTGTATGGCTGCCATTTCATGGTCTTCACTGACCACAAGCCGCTTCTGGGGTTGTTCACAACGAACAAGCAGACACCCCAAATCATCTCTCCTAGAATGTTGAGGTGGTCAATATTTCTATCTGCTCATGACTATTGCCTGGTTCACAAACCGGGTAGAGAAATGGGCCATGCAGACGGCCTTAGTAGGCTGCCCTTGCGGCAATTAGAGCCAGATCCAGTACCGGCCAACCATATCCTGTCTATCCAGGATTTGCCAGAGTCTCCCCTCAATGCAGGGGATGTTGCTGCAGAAACAGCTACCGACAACACGTTAACTCACGTGTTAAACTGGGTGCTCACAGGATGGCCTGACACGTGTCCTGGCACTAACTTCCAGAGTTTCTGGAAAAGGAAGCATGAGCTATCCACCTTTAAGGGTTGTATCCTGTGGGGAAGCAGGGTAGTAATCCCGACCTCACTGAGGACTAGAGTCCTCGATTCTCTGCATGAGGGACATCCGGGCATAGTCCGGATGAAGGCGCTCGCCCTTAGCTACCTCTGGTGGCCTGGACTCGATAAAGACATCGAGGCCCAGGTCCACAGTTGTCACATTTGCCAGCAGTCCCGGCCAGAAACGCCACAGGCTCCTGTACATAGATGGGAGACCACACAAGCCCCTTGGTTGAGAATTCATATCGACTTCGCTGGCCCCTTTCAAGGGCAACTCTTCCTCATTGTTATGGACAGTCAGTCTAAGTGGCTGGAGGTTGTTCCAGTGTCCACTACGATGGCTGCCAGGACCATCCAGGTTTTGAGGGGGATTTTTGCAACGCATGGGCTCCCAGATGTTATCGTCTCTGACAACGGAGCTCAATTTACTTCCTCGGAGTTTCAGTCCTTTCTGAGGGCAAATATGATTAGGCATGCCATGTCGGCTCCATTTCACCCGGCCTCTAATGGCCAAGCGGAACGCATGGTTCGCACCACAAAAGAATCCTTAAAGAGGATCACCCACGGCAACTGGCACCACAGTTTGACAGACTTCCTCCTCTGCCAATGCACAATGCCTTGCATGTCTATGGGCAAGAGCCCAGATGAGCTCTGATGGGGTCGCCGACTTATCACAAAGCTGGATTGCTTACACCCTGATAGGGTTGCATCGCAGGTGCAGCAGCCGAAGGCACCAAGGCACTTGCAAGTGCGTGATCCAGTTTGGGCACGCAACTATGCACCAGGGGCACTGTGGGTGGTAGCTGTGGTTTGTAAGGTGACGGGGCCACTTTCTTACGAAGTGGCCCTGGAAGACGGTCGTGTGCTGCGCCGGCACATTGACCAGCTGCATTGGAGGCTGTCACCCCACTCTTCCACTCCTGACTCTGCTCTCGGGGGGGAGGAGGATCATGATCATGATCGTGCATCTGAGTTTCTCAGCGAAAGTGGGACATTGCATTCACAGAACGGGGTTTTTGCCAACGAGGCGGCTCCTAACTCTGGCACTACGTCCATGGGACATTGCGCTCAACCGGCTTTTCACGCCACTCCTACTTCAAGCAATGCACCAACGGGCCATTGCTCTCAATCGGCTTTTCACGATGCTACTACCTCAGGTATTGCGCCAACGGGACATTGCTCCAAATCGGCTTCCTACGCCCATCAGGTGGATTCCACTCCACCGTGGAACTCTGGTTTGGGCCTACCAGAACAGGCCAGCCAACCGCGAATGGACAAAGGCTTGGGTCTACCGGGACAGGCCAGCCTTCACGAATCGGCATCACCTGTACCGGACGGGTCCAATAGCCCCGGTCTGCCGAGCCTGGCAGGCGAGCTTGCAGATCGGGAGCTAGCAGCAGCTCCGAGACGTTCGGAGTGGGCCAAAGACCCAACGAAGTTTTTAAAGGACTACATGAGGTTTCTGTCATTGCAAGGTTAAAATGCTTATGTATTTTTTATTGCAAACTGAAATGCTTATGAATGTTCCTTTTGAAAGAGAAATGACTATGTACTAAAATGCTATGTAGGTCTGTAAAATGGGAATGTTTTTATGTTCCTTGTAACTGGGTTCTTTTGATATTATTATTTCTGACAAGTGTGTTAATAGACTTGTGTATCACTGAGTGTCATTGTGTTTTGAATGTATGAACCATTGAACAACAAGAAATATTGTGTATGTGTTAAAGAACCAGGAGGGGAGGGGTGTAATGTACTGAGCTTACTTATGAACAGGTGCAGGGAGCTGCACTGGAACCGTTAGCAGACCACGTGGCCGGCTGGCCAGACTTGCTGTCTGCAAGCTTAAGCAGTATGCATTTGAGCGGGAGAATATGGTGCATTCATTGGCTGACACCGCCCCAAGATGAATGTATAAACAGGGGCGGAGCCATCTTTGTTTGAGTTCTGTTTAGTCTTCAGTAAAGAAGTACCTGTTTACTACTCCTGCCTCTTCAATGCTGAACCCAGCAAGAACAGAACAGGCCGGATGCATCATAGTGAAACCGGGTGTACCTCATTGCCGGCAATGGAAAAAAAGTCGTGATATGTCACGACACGTCACTCTACAATTTTATCTCTCTGTGCCAATGGTGCTATCCATGGGCTGTCACTTTCCTGCCTCTTAGCCAGCTCTCATGCAAAAAATGATGTTTCTAGAATAGATGGCAAATGAAATTTCACTTCAGTTACAAGGAATTATAAAATCAGCTCCAAATTAGGATTGATACATGGAGTTCTCATTGAAAAGAAAATCCCAAAATCTTAACATTAGGCTGGGTTCAAGGATGCTGAGTGCTTCCATCGAGATAAAGCACAGGCAGCACTAAAGTTAAGTGTCACCAACCTAGAATGGCACCAAACTCCATAATTCTGGGTGACCTTCCCTAGCAGCCTCTGGAGGCAAGAGACCCCATTGAAGGACAGCAGAAGTCACTTTCCTGGCTGTTGAACTATCTCCATCCAGCATGGCTTTCTGGACATGTCCTAACACGAACGACTAAGACCACTACAGAACACTGCCCCAAGGGGTGTATCTGTGACTTTTCTCTAATGTGCTTTTCTCCAGACACCACTCCTTATGTGGAAGAAGTTCACGGTCCAAAGAGCAGAAACTCATTCTCACTGCAATCATCACCATCCCTGTCTCTGAGACCTCTTCTCCTATGTCTCCAGTGACTGCCTTTGATGTAAATATCAGACTGAAGCAACATGGAAGGGATCTTGCATCAGAAAAGGATAAATATCACAGGTTATGTCTTTTGTGGCTCACATTACAGGACAGACAGGAGCTGTGCTCTTGAATATATTTTCTCTCTCTTTCAGGTGAATTTTGGTTTCTCTGTTTGAATCAGGAAAGCCACTGGATATTCCACCCTGTCAGAGTGCTTCGAATTCTAATTCTTTTTTAGAAAGAGGAAGGAGATTGATTCCGCTCTATGAATTATGGACCTCCTGCTTCTGCTTCTGATGCTGCTGGTGTCCCAGCCACTCTCTGGGAAGCTGAGAATGAAGTGCCCATTGAATTTGGACCACCAGGATGGAGAAAAGCCATGGAGCTATTATAGGCCAGGAGATCTTCTCATTGGTATAGTCATCTCTACATCAGCAATAACACCTGCAACATTACCTTTCAACATGGCTCCTTCTAGTCAGATTCAGCTGTAACTCATGCAATTTAGTTTCATTTCTTCCATTTGCAGTTCTAACACTTTTCTTTTTTTCTTCTTGTTTTACTTACTCTTATTTTGCAGGATCCAACAAATTTTTTGAATCCATTTGATTAACACAGCCTCTCTCTTTTGCCTAATTTTCTGAGAGTAGAAACATGAGGCAAATGAAACTTGAAATATTGACTTTAGTTGAAAGCAATGATTGAAATGGTTCTAATTTCCTCTGCCCAACCATTTCAACATTTTTATAACTGATTGATATGCAATGATTTTTTAAAAAAACAGAAGATTCAGACCTCACTAATTATCTTTGAAGATACCTGCCAAGCTTACATCACTATAAAGCCGAGGAAATGACTCATATAGCTCTTGTCTTGAAGAGTTGCTTAAGCCAAATATTGGTTGACATGTATGCTGAGGAAAAGGAGAAAAACCAATAGTTTAAAAAACACAATATTTATTTGTTTCTTTGTTTCTTTACTTATTTATTTATTTATTATTAATGTATTTGATGATGATCTTGAATTTTTATTTAACCAACAAACTTCACATATTTATTTCCTTCAGTTGTCAAGCAAATCCAAAGTAAGAATATATAACGAATAATAATGGATAATTAGAAGTTACTAGCCTAAGAAACAATTTCACTATCATTCCCCTGCTTTTGCCATTAGATGTTCCTTAGTGTTTAGATCTGGTCTCAGGATGATAATATAGCACTTGGGGAAGAAGATGCAGCCCAACAGTCCAGCACCAGAGGCCAAGATGGAGAAAACCTGCACGGCCACCATGTATTTTCCTTTGGTGCTCAGGTAGGTGGGCAGGAAGGAGACCCAGACACTGCAGAAGACCAGCATGCTGAAGGTGATCAGCTTGGCTTCATTGAAAGCTGCAGGCAGGTTCCTGGCCAGGAAAGCAACAGTGAAGCAAATTGCAGCAAGTAAGCCCATGTAGCCAAGAACAACATAAAACATGGTGACAGAGCCTTCGTTGCATTGAAGGATAATCGCTTCAGGCTGGGAGTGCAGATCAGAGTCAGGAAATGGGGGAGAAACT
Source organism: Azemiops feae (assembly GCA_023970755.1). Lineage (NCBI taxonomy): Eukaryota > Metazoa > Chordata > Lepidosauria > Squamata > Viperidae > Azemiops > Azemiops feae. Next base: position 45,284 of record JALGBA010002385.1, read on the forward strand.
CCCAACCACATGGCACAGATGAAAATTTGGACAGCAGAACAAGAAAGGATGATGGAGTTGGCCAAGCTCTTCCCCAACCATCTTTTCACTTTATTGCCTGGTTTTGAGGCTAGGAATGCCAGCACTACTGTGATTGTTTTGGCCAACACAGATGACACGGCTACTGAGAAGACAATGCTGAACACTGTTTGTCGGAGAAGGCAGGTGGCTTTCCTTGGTTGGCCAATGAAGAACAAGGAGGATAAGAAGCAAAGCAGAAGGGAGACCAGGAGGATGTAGGAGAGGTCCCGGTTGTTGGCTTTGACAATAGGAGTTTCAAGGTATTTAATGAATATGATTAAAACAAAGCCTGTGATTAGGAACAAGAGTAGAGCAAAGGAGATGAGGATGATGCTGAGATATTCTTCATAGGACAGGAAGGTTATTCTTTTGGGGATACACTGGACTCGGTTCTTGGTTGGATATTGATCATCTGGGCACTTGGTGCATTTTTTGGTATCTGAGAAAAGAAAGTAATATTTCTTTTATAGTCTTTCAAATTTCAAGAAGAACTTTGGATAAGATGTAATACAGAGAGACAGAAAAGTCTCAGTAAAGGGAATATACTTACACTACAACAGCAAAAAAATCTCCAATAGATACAACTATAAAAAGAACAACAACAACAACATAAAATTAAAAGAACTATCTGGTGCTGCAAACTCCCTTCTCTGAGGTAATCCACCTTACTGACCTTACCCAATCCCAAATGGTTGGCAGAAGTAGCAAGTCTCCAGAGGTTTAAGTGGATGGGGGCCTATTCAATTTCAAGGGGGAGTAAGTCCAATAGGGCAGGAACTGCAGCAGAAAAGGCAGGCTTCTAATGATCCATAAAGTGGGAATCTTTTAGGGAACAGATCATTTGCATGCCTATTATATCTGCTCTGGTGGGACAAGCAGATATCCTCAAGCAGAGGAAACCCTGCAGATATCCTGGTTCTATCTCATGGAGGGTTTGAAAGGTGAATTTAATTGCACCTGGGAAGAAACTGGGATTCACATGGAAACTCAACAATGTGCATGCCTTTGCATTCTGGACTATTTGTAAATTCCAGGTGGGTTTCAAGAGCAACCCTATGAGTATGGGATAAAAAGATAGAAACAGAAAACTGATGGCAGAAAAAGACCTAGTGGTCCATAGAGTCTGCCCTTTGAGTTTTTTGTTTTCTTATTTATTTAATATTTTATTTCATTTTTTGGGGGGGAAAAAATTCAGATGATGGACATATGTTTATCCCAAAAACGTTTAAACACAGTTACTGATGATTGACCCATCAACCATGCTCTCAATACACTGCTCCAAAAATACTGGACAGAGGATAAAAGTTGTCTAACATGGAGAATTACTTGAGAAGGGTTGCAACACTGACTATTTCAGGACAGGTTGTACAGCCCCCTTCACAAAAATTGAGAGTGTCTCCTAACTATTAGGCCTTCTAGAAATTCCTTAAAATGTGATTCTTTCAATGGTCCTGGGGATCCCCTGGTAACACGCCCCGTGTAGAGGTTGCATGGTAGGTAGCATCTTGATGTACTCCTCTCTCGCTTTCTTAGCATTTATACCTCAATGTTTTAATTTTTATTATTGGTTTGATTGTATTCCACCAAGAGTCACTTTGTGTGAAATAGCCATATAAACTTGATAAATAAATTTGAAAAAACATCTTAAGGAAGATTAATTCATAAATGAATTCAACAACAGGAACTGAGTGTGTTATCTGTATTTTTACTCTGTAAAAATGAGAAGATGAAGCAATATGTTTCCATATTCTCTCGATTTGGCAACAATTTTAAAGAGAATTAATTCAACATTGGTATCAAAAGATATTTAGTAGATTGGTCTTTTATTAGTTATCTGTTTCCCCCTTCTTTCCGTTCATTTTAATCCCAACACTGCATGTTAGAAATTTTCCTTTCAGAACCCCGAGTATATTCCTTTTTTTGGGGGGGGTGTTATATCTCACTACAGTATTTAACAAGAAAGAAAGGAAAGATAAGAAAAGGTGGAAAGGAAATATGTACTTGATGATTTTATGCTGAATCCTCTGTTTGGTTTTCATTGTTCTTTTAACCCAACATTTCTCCCTCTATTGTTCCTCTCAATTAGATATTTCAACTTATAAGGATATATGATCTTAATAAAGATTAAATGATTAAATGAATGATTGATTGATGCATCTATCAGCCTGTAATATAAAATGGGTTTAGGTAAGCAAAAGCCATTGATCTAAAATCATTCCTCAAGTTACAAAGAATACAGATAGTTCTAAGAAAGATAAATACGGGACTTCCGGTTCCGGTTGCAGCGCCGGTGGACGCGCAAAGAACTTGTGCTCTTTGCCGTCCGGTTTCCCCCCGCCGGTAGACCCTGGACAGGGTCGAAAGTCGCCCTGGAGGGGCGACCCACGTAGAGGAGGGCACTCGTCGATCGCGGAGGGAGCGGCAGCTCCCTCTGCGGTCCGAGAAATCACCTTTGGGCCGACGGGGAAAAGATCGGCCAGTAACATGGCCGATCACTTAGCTGCTCCTGCCGAAGTCACAGCAACATCTAAGCAAAGAACCACCGTGGAGGATCCGGGTGAGACCTTTCCTTCCCTCTCGTTAATCTATCTACTTCCCTGTTAACCGCTTTAAGAACTATTTCCCCATTTTGAGAAAGCAGCGTTTGATTACTGGGGAAAACGGGCTTGAAAAATAATAATTATTATTTTTTATTTTTTACTTTGTTTATATAATCTGTTGGAATTCGGGCATCCTGAAAAAAAAATCCTTACTGTGACTCTCTTGGCTTGTTTATCTTCAGTTTAGGTGAAAACCTTTAGGGAGGGGGGTGGAATGCTTTTTTCTCCTCCCCCCCCTCCTGAACAGTATTGCCTACTTAAAAAAAAACTTTCTGTTCTCTGGGCGGACTCATGTGGATTGTTTTGGTTACAATGTAACCTTGGACTTGGCGTGAAGCCCAGAAACTCTGATTGATACAATGTATTGCCAGCTGAACTCTCACTCCCTGATTTTGGCATGATGCCCAGACTGGATTACAACATAACAACTGACTGCTACTTGGGACTTTTGCTGCTTCTTTTATCTCTGTGCTGGACTTGACTATTTGCTTTTTTCTATTTCTGTTTGGAAATATATTTCGGTTTGGACTCTATATTTTATAACGCTGCAATCCATTTTTTAAGCTGAACTTCTACACACAAAAAAAGAGAGGATGGAATCCTATTCACAGATTAACTATGGACTTATATTAGAAAAAATCTTGGAAATGAGAATGGAATTTAAAGAACACATTAGAACGCTCAGGAAAAAGGAAGTTTCAGAAATAAAAATTGAAGCTCAACTTTTGATTGACTATGACACACAATCAGATCTACAACTTAACGAGATGGATGAAATATATTCACAATCTATTGAGGAGGAAGAGGATACATCCCACATGATGGAGATTTCTGATGATCAAAGGCAGAATTCAACTAAAACATTTACAACTTTAAAAGCAACAGGATTGGACTTCCAAATACGAGGCACTAAAAATGCTGACAATATGATAGTACAGACAACACTGGATAAAAAAGAAAAAGACTATGATTGGACTCAATGGTGGGAAAAGGCTTTTAGCCAATCACTAAGATGGGAGGAACTAGAGGCCCTGCTGTGGAAACCTACCTGGCACAAAAAGAAAGCAAGAATTAGATTTAAAAATGAGAGTTAAAATTTTATCTGATGGGTAAAAAGGGCTTTTGGACTTTGATTGAGCTAATACTTTTGAGATTTTTAAGGTTATTCTGGTCTGAGTCAACATTAGATCTAAATTATGGATTTGATCACGGTTTGGAATGGCAATAGGGAAAATTGGAAAATTTAAAACTAAAGGAGTTAGATTGAGATTGAGATTGGTGAAATATTATTGATATTTTTACTTACAAGAATTGAATGGTAATTAGCAATGTATTAAGTGGATTAAATTGAAACAATTGAGGAATTTTTAGGGATTTGGATTGATCTATAAAAATATTGGATAGAGTATATGAAATAGAATATAGTTGAGAAACATTAAAATATAATAGTTATATTATACGTCTATGACAGAAATAATTATTGTTTTATTATTTTAGGTTAAAATGTAATGGTTTTAAAATACATAAACTTATGTTTATTTACAAAATATGTAAGTGAAATAGAATAGAATAAGAGATATAATTTGATTGAGAAGTATAAATTGAAATTGGAATAATAGATATATGTGAGAAACAATTTATATTTTAGGAATGCTCGAATTGTATATTATATGTTTAAGAAAGACTAAATTGAAATAGATTAATTGAAAGTTGGTTAAGCATGAAAACGGGTGAAAATATGATTGATAGCTTTTGTTTTTTGTTTTTGTGTGTTCGTTTTTTTTTTCTTTTTTCTTTTTTTATGGATAAAACAGAGAGGGAACCTTTAAAGAAGTAGTTTAAATGGTATATGTATGACTGTATCTTTCGCTTTGTTCTATGGAGTGCCCTATCTCCACGATGTGTTATAAGCACTTGGCTGTAAAACAAACAAAAAAACTAATAAAACTTGTTATTAAAAAAAGAAAGAAAGATAAATATGGACGGAAACATCCAAACTGGGAAATAAAAGAGAAATTTCCTACTCAATCCATAGCATCCTTCTTCCTACCTCATCATTCAAGATATTTTTCTTATCCTTCCCATTAGGGAAGAAATTGGACATCATGAAAATTAAGAACTAAACAATCAAACTTACATGTGTCTTTAACATGCATATTGATCAAAGTTTCCCTATGATGTCACCCACCTTCCTGAGTGGAGATGGTCCCCTCTGGACAAGGAATGCAGTCAAAGCAGCAAACTGGCTCTCCTTCTCGAGCCTGCTTGACAAATCCAGGATGGCATTTTTCCACACATTTAGACTGAGGCAAAGACTAAACAGAAAAAGAAGAAATGCCAAAGAAAATATGTCAGGACTCACCATCCATGTAAGATGGAGGTAGACGTGAACATCAGCGAAGTCGTCTCTGGGCTTCACATAGGCAAATATGAAATCTCTGACCACTTCCAAATGGTGGCAGAAGATACAATTGCAGGAAGATGCCTCATTCAGTTCCTCACTTTTTCTTCTGATTTATCAGATTACAATAAAGTAGCTTTCTACTTAACAAAGTCTGGAGGGATGAAATTGAGACAACATTTAAGCATTAAGTGGCAACCGGTGGGTTGCTCCTCATAGTGGAATTAACATGCATCCCTCCATTCTTCATACATGTTTGATTTTAAAATATCCACAAATACTAAATTTTAGAGTGAACTTTATTGTAAAATATGTATTATTTTTTATTTCATTGGATTTATTAAACTAGAATAAAACTGTGAGGAAGAAAGAAACATTTGACCAGTAGGATCTGGAAAGGTTTCTTCTGGAGTACATAAAACATTGCAAAGCTGCTTCCCTTTGAAAGCAGTCCAAAATTATCTCCAGTTAAGATAAAAAGTTTCTGGTGACGTTGCTGCAAGATGAGTGCTTGGGAATGAATCTCCCTTCCCGAAGCCCGATTTCTACCAGCTGGGGAGACCAAGAGGACTGAAAGTTGCCCTGTAGAGGCGACTGGCCAAAGGGTGAAACTTTGCAGATTGCAGGCCAACTGTAGCTGGCCTGCTTGATACAAAGGAGCCTTCAGGACTGGCAGGAAGAAAAGCTGACTGCACCCATGTGGTCTGCCAGAAGCAGGTGATCGTCGGAGACAACAAATTTTAAAGTGGAACACAAACAGCGGATCTGGGTGAGACTACTTTCCTTATATCTCTACAAGTGGAAATACTGGTTCTGGGAAGCAGCATTCAACAGCATAATCCCTCAGCTTCAGGGAGGGGGGATTTTTTTTCTTACCCCTCCATCCTGAACTATAAGCAGTGGTTTAAGCTTTGGGGAAATTAAAACTGTCCCTGCACAACAGTTACAGTGCCCTTGCTGACCTTAATAGGGGCATTAAGGAGACAGGTAAAGGTATTTGTGATGATAACTCAAATAAGCAGGGGATTGTGATCCAAGATGAAGAACTAGTTTTTGACAGGGAGAAGTGTGAATCAGGTATTACACATCAGTCATGCAAGAACAGAAAGGCATCCAAAAAGAGAAGCCTCCTTCTGGTAGATGATTCAATTATAAGGGATGTAAATTTAGGCAAGGACACAGAGGTTTTGAAAGAGGTCAGGTGTCTTCCAGGTGCTACTGCCAGTAGGGACAAGAAGCGTATTTCTAAAATAATCAAGAATGGCAGCAAGGACTGTGATGTGGAGACTATTGTACATCTTGGCACTAACGATCTGTCCCAAAAAGATGTACTCTCTGTGCAGAACGATTTCCAGAGCTTCGGGCAGGAACTTAGCAGCATAGGCTGTAGGCTTACTTTTTCAGAGGTTTTACCAGTATATAAGGAGCAAAATGGAAAAAGCCAGCATATAGCAGAATTCAATATGTGGCTAAAGGAGTGGTGTAAAGGGGAAGGCTTTGGATATATTAGTCACGATGTCTGTAGCTGGTCCAATGAAAAGATGTACAAAAGAGATGGTTTGCATTCCTCAAAGAAAGGGACTGTTATTCGGCTATAAATTCACAGATTTTCTGGAGGAAAATTTAAACTGAACAGCAGGGACAGTGAGTTAATTGATACAGAACAACCCTGCCCCCGGCAATCTAAAAATTATAGAGCTATCAGTGCATGTAACATAGATGTGTGTGTGGACAAGAATACCAACCTTGCTGTCAAGCAAAATCAAGCCTCTAATAGCAAGTGCCAAACAAAGTGCACTAACTAAATAGGTGGTAAGACAATAGGGGAACTCAGGCACCACACAGGTTACGTAGAAAGTAAACACAGGGTCAGTCATAAAGGTCTCAAATGTCTATACACCAATGCACAGAGTATGAACAGCAAACAGGGTGAACTAGAAATTCAGGTTAATGAGGGCAGATATGATATTGTTGCCATTACGGAAACATGGTGGGATGAAACCCACACATGGAACACACAGCTAGAGGGATTTAAATTATTTAAAAGAAACAGACCAAATAAAAGAGGAGGTGGAGTTGCTCTCTATATAAGAAATAACTACATCTCTACAGAAATAAGAGCATAACAATGATGAAAACTGTCTTGAATGCATTTGGGTCAATATAAAAGGGAGAAAAAATGACATTGCCATAGGTGTATACTATAGGGCACCCAACCAAACAGAGGAAATAGACGAACGTTTTGCTAGTCAGCTAACTAAGGTATGTAGGAAGCACATCACAATAGTAATGGGGGACTTTAACGACCCTGACATCAATTGGGAGACAAACTCTGCACCAAGTGGAAGATAAAACATGTTCCTGGCAAACCTAGCAGACAACTTTGTCTTCCAAAAAGTAGAGAAGGGAACTAGGGGATTAGCCATTTTGGATCTAATTCTCACTAACAGAGATGAAATGATAGAAGGTGTTGAAGCCATAGGAACCTTGGGAGGAAGTGATCATGCAATATTGGAATTCAACATTATGGAAGCACAAGCAATAGTACACAGTCAAACTAGAATCTTGGACTTCAAGAGAGCTAATTTCAATAAACTTAGAGAGGGCTTGGCAAGGATTCCATGGACGAGAATCCTCAAGGGGAAAACAACTCAAGAAGCTTGGGAAATTTTGAAAAATGAGATAATAAAAGCCCAGTCTAGCACAATACCAACAAAGAGGAAAAATAAAAGCTCTCAAAAGAAACCAGCATGGCTGCATAAAGAACTCCCTGACAAATTGAAAGATAAAAAGGACAAGTATAGAAAGTGGAAAGAGGGGCACATAACAAAGTCAGAATATCAGCAAATAGCCCGAGCTGCAAAGATGAAGTGAGGAAAGCTAAGGCTCATAATGAACTAAGTGTCAACGCTGTTAATATGGGATATTATTGCATTGACAAGATATGCAGAACTGTCTGGTATTTTTGGAGTTAAATCAGATGACAGACGAAGGGAGGAGAATTATGAAAAAAGCGGGAGACTGGGAAGGGAAGGGAATCTTTGGCCTCCAGCCTAATTGGAAGACGTAAATCATGACAGTAAAGTAAGGGAGGTGTTAGCAAGATAAGACAGACGCAGGCCAGAGAAATCCAGATTCTGGCATCCGCTTTGTAATGTACCGAAGTATTGTAGCAAAACTCCTGGCAAGGAATGCAAAATAAAGAAACTAAAACAGAGAATGTCTCTGTTTTCAAGGATTGTTTCCTCCTTCGGACCACAACACTAAGGCTTGCGACCAAAATCAAAAATAACAAAAAAAGCTTCTTTCAACATGTAAAAAAACAAGTCTTCGGTTTGTTGGGGTATTTCGCATGAAATCTTTTGACGAGTCTGTCAGCTTTCACCTCACTTGATTTCACCCAGGTGGCTTCAGATAACGGGTACCCCTTCCATTGTACTAAGTACTGCAATTTGCCTTTAAAAATTCTGGAATCAAGAATAAGTTTCACTTCATAATGGTTCTGCCCTGCAACTACGAGGGGCCCAGGTGCTTTCTTCGGGAGAGGTCTTAAAGTGGAACCCCGATAAGGTTTTAACAAGCTATTATAGAAGACAGGGTGAATTTTACCCAAAAGTCTAGGGAGTTTCAGTTTTATGGTGACTGGATTGATGACCTTTACGATAGGAAAAGGCCGTAAGAATTTCGGTCCTAACTTCTTGCTGGGTAATTTGAGGCGTAAATATTTGGTCGACAGATAAACCTTTTCCCCAACTTGGAACGTTCTTTGGGGAGCCCTCTTTTTGTCAGCTTGCTTTTTATAGGTTTCAAAAGTCTTTTTTAAAGCAGATTTTGTGTTTCTCCAAACTTCCTCCCATCCCCTCACCCATTGATCAAGTGTCTGGGAAGCGTTGGCACTTGGGGATATTCAGGTATTGGACTGAACTCTTTGCCTGTGGCTACTCGGAAAGGTGTGTAGCTGGTGCTGCTGTGCACAGAATTGTTGTACGCCACCTCTAAAAAAGAGAGGAGGTCAGTCCAGTTCGTCTGATGATAGGACACGTAGCATCTGAGATATTGCTCCACCATTTTGTTAGCGGATTCTGCAGCTCCATTGGTGGCCGGATGAAAAGCAGATGATAAGCCTTGAGATGATCCAATTAATTTAAGAAAACTCCTCCAAAACTTTGCTGTGAACTGCACCCCCCTGTCTGAGATTATTCGCTTAGGGGCACCGTGCAGTCGGTAGATATGTTTCAGGAACAATTTAGTCAGTCGTTGGGCGGATGGGAGTCCTTTGCAGGCGATGAAATGAGCCTGCTTCGAAAACAGGTCTATTACAGTCCAGATGACAGTATTTCCTTTACTTTCAGGTAGGTCTATGATAAAGTCCGTAGCTATTTCTTCCCAGGGTTGGGAAGGGTCTGCCACCGGCTGCAGTAACCCAGGGGTTTCCCCCGGAATTCTTTTCATTGTGGCACATACGGTACAACTCTTCACATAGTTTTCCACATCCCATTTCAGTCCTGGCCACCAAAATTGCCGGTGGGCGAGATGTAGAGTTTTTAGATATCCAAAGTGTCCAGCCTGTTTTACATCATGGTTGTGTTTGAGAGCATTTAGGAGGGATTCGGGCAAATACAGTTTCCCTCCCTTGTAAGCCAAACCATCCTGGCACATCAAGGAGGTTTGATTATTTTTGAACCATTGATCGGTGAGGAGCTCTCGTTTTATTTTCTTTGCTCCGGGGTCATCCAGATTAGGGACCCTGCGAGGCGTGATTTGTGCAACAGGTTGTGGATTGGAGATAATCGCCTCATTAACTTCTTCATGTTCGCTTTTGTATTGGGGCAATCTTGATAGCGCATCTGCTAGGAAGTTTTTTCCTCCTGGTATGTACTTTAGAGTAAAGTTGAAGCGGTTAAAGTATTGTGCCCACCATGCTTGCTTTGGGGACAATTTGCGGGGAGTTTTCAGTGCCTCTAGGTTTTTATGATCTGTCCATACTTCAAATGGCACCTTGCTCCCCTCTAGGTAGTGTCGCCAGTTTAACAACCCCCATCTAATTGTGAACGCCTCTTTTTCCCATATTGCCCATCTCCGTTCACTTTCCGTAAATTTTTTGGAGGTGTAGGCGCAGGGTTGCAGGACTCCATTCTTGTTCTTTTGAAGTAATACAGCTCCAACAGCCACATCACTGGTGTTGGCTTATATTACAAAGGGTTCCCTTGGGCAGGGGTGCTTTAGGACCGGTTCAGCGGCAAATAGTCTTTTTAAATTCTCAAAAGCTATTTGACAGTTCATAGTCCATGCTAGTGGTTGGCCCGGTCGCGGCTTCCCTCCTTTTTTGCGTGTTTTGAGTAAGTCTGTAAGGGGTAGGGCAATCTTGGCAAAAGAGGGGATGAATTGACGGTAGAAGTTGGGAAAACCTAGAAAGCTGTGGAGCTGTTTGCGGGTTTTTAGGGACTGCCACTCAATTACAGTTTTCACCTTGGCTGGATCCATCTCAATGCCCTCATTGGAAATTCTGTAGCCGAGGTAATCTAATCGGATCTGGTGAAATTCACATTTTGACAATTTGGCATAAAGCTTGGCATTCAGTAGTTTCTTTAATACTTCTCTCACCAGCTTTATGTGATCAGTCATATTCGTGCTGTATATAAGGATATCATCAAGGTACACCAGAACCCCTTTGTACAGGTGATCATGTAGAACCTCATTAATCAGCTGCATGAATACGGCTGGGGCCCCCTATAGTCCAAATGGCATGACCTTGAATTGGTAGCTCCCCATGGGGCAGTTGAAGGCAGTCTTCCACTCATCTCCCTCCTTTATTCTCACTCAGTAATATGCCTCTCTCAGGTCTAATTTAGTGAAAACACTCCCCTTAGCCAGATGAGTTAATAAGTCCTTTAGGAGGGGGACGGGGTATTTGTTTTGCACACTTACAGCATTGAGAGTCTTGTAGTCTACGCAGAGACGAAGAGACCCAACTTTTTTTTCTTTAAATAACATGGGGGCTCCCACGGTAGATTTGGCCCGTTCAATGAACCCCCTTGCTAGGTTCTTATTCATGTATTGCTGCATCTCTTCCATTTCGAGGGGGGACATAGTGTACATTCTCGGGCGTGGGAGCTTGGCTCCTGGTACCAGTTCGATAGAACAGTCATTGGGCCTGTGAGGGGGTAGAACATCGCATTCATTCTCACTGAATGCCTTTGCTAAGTCCCAGTATTCATTGGGGATGAGTGATTCGTCTGGTGACGGTGAGGCAGCTGTAAGTGCTCGCTCATTAGGTGGGCTAAAGTGTTCCGCAATGTCTGTTTAATCGGCGGGGGGGGGGGGTTGGCCCTATTGGTAACCTCACAGTTCTCATCCCTTTCTCCCACCAAATAAATGGCTTCCATTTGTCTAACCAGGCTAATCCTAGGATCACAGCTTCAGTCAGTTTTGGAACCACTAGGAAGCGTATGAACTCCCAGTGCTCACCTATTTCTAGGCGTAGAGGCTCAGTTAGCTGCGTGACAAAAGTTCCTTCCATCAGGGAGCCATCGGCTTGCTCAAATCTCATTGGCTTGGAGAGCGATTTGCTCGTATTCCCAATTTCATGGCAAAGGGCAAGCTAATGATACATCAGGAGCATCCAGAATCTACTAGCACTTTTAAGTCTGTCTGTGCTCCTGACTTAGGGCTGATTAGCCTTGCGGGCAGTGTGAAAGGAGGGATGGGTCGACTCACCATTGGGTCATTCTCTCCTTCGTCATCGCTGTCAAAAAAGGGTAGAGTGGCGGCGGGTCCAGCCTCAGCTCCAGTGTCCTCCTGTGTGGGGGAGGTAGCTTGGGCAACCAGTTGCTGTGTGATCCCGCTGGATTTTTCTGTCGACGGCTGTTGGCTAGGTCTCTTCCTCACTGCAGGTCCCGGTCTGCTCTGCTGTTGGGGGTAGGGAACCGGACAGTTCGATGCTCGATGTCCCTGCTGTCCACATTGGAAGCATGTGATCGGCGGACCTGTAGGTGGTCTGGGCCTTTCAGCGGTCATAGCCATTGGGGGCTTTCGGGGGGTGGTTGTCGTCTGGGTTGCTCTGGTCTTATCTCGGGTTCAGGTGGGGGAGGCTTCTTATAGGGGGTGAGTTGAACGTCCAGCTTCACTGCTGTCTGATACTACTTGTACAGTTGATCAGGTACTGCTCGAATAATGCAGGCCTGGGAGAGGTGGTCATCTAACCCCTCAATGAAGAGATGGTTTAGGGATTGCTCAGGCCACCCCTCTATTCGACCGGCTATCTTGCGGAATTCATGCACATACTCTAGAGCAGGTCTATTATTAATAATAATAATAATAATAAAGTTGGAAGGGACCTTGGAGGTCATCTAGTCCAACCCCCTGATCAGGCAGGAAACCCTATACCATTTCAGACAAATGGTTGTCCAGTCTCTTCTTAAAAACTTCCAGTGTTGGAGCATTCACCGCTTCTGGAGGCAGGTTTTTCCACTGGTTAATTGTTCTAACTGTCAGGAAGTTTCTCCTTAGTTCTAGGTTGCTTCTCTCCTTGATTAGTTTCCATCCGTTGCTTCTTGTCCTGCCTTCAGGCGCCTTGGAAAATAGCTTCACTCCCTCTTCTTTGTGGCAGCCCCTGAGATATTGGAACATTGCTATCATGTCCCCCCTCATCCTTCTCTTCATTAAACTAGACATACCCAATTCCAGCAGCTGTTCCTTATATGCTTTAGCCTCCAGTCCCCTAATCATCTTTGTTGCTCTTCTCTCTACTCTTTCTAGAGTCTCAACATCTTTTTTACATCGTGATGACCAAAACTGGATGCAGTATTCCAAGTGTGGCCTTACCAAGGCATTGTAAAGTGGTATTAATACTTCACGTGATCTTGATTCTCTCCCTCTGTTAATGCAGCCTAGCACTGTGTTGGCCTTTTTGGCAGCTGCAGCACACTGCTGGCTCATATTTAAGTGATTGTCTACTAGGACTCTGAGGTCCCTCTCACAGTTATTGCTATTGAGCAAGGTACCCCCTATACTATACCTGTACATATTATTATTAAGATTGGCAAAAGTTACGGGGAAAAATATTAAACTAACTGAAGCAGTGGCATATAAAGAAAACTTATATAAAATGTTTTACAGATGGCATATGACACCAGTGAGATTAGCAAAAATGTTTAAAAATACTTCAAATAACTGTTGGAAATGCAAAGAAAGACCAGGTACTTATTACCATATCTGGTGGAGATGTCCTAATGCAAAAAGACTTTGGGTTAAAATAGATTTATGGTTGGAGAAAATGACTAAAAACAAATAGACTTTAACCCAGAATTATTTTTGTTAGGAATAATAGGAGCTAATTATGAGAAAGATTACAGATATTTAATAGTACACATACTAATGGTAGCAAGAATTGTATTTGCCCAACATTGGAAAAATGAAAACTGACCAGCTGAAGAAGTACTAATTAAGAAAATTCTAGAGTGTGCAGAAATGGATAGATTCACTTTAAAGATAAAAGAGAAAGAAGACTCAGCGTACTTTAGAACAGGAATATTTTTTATCAATGGCTAGAAAGAGGAATTAGAGAGAAAGGAATGTGATATGTAATTTTGAATATATATTAGCAAAGTTGAGTGATTAATGAACATATTGTTTATGATTATTAACTATTTTCTATTATTGTATTTGCTAAATAATGAGAATGTTACTTGGAAAAACCCCAAACCCAACCCTAACCTTAATCATAACCCTAACCTAAATCCCAACCCCAACCCTGACCCCACCTTATTCCGAACCACATAAAAGCTAATAAAATCTATACAAAAAAAGAAAAAAAGAGAAATTTCTTTAAAATAAGGGCTGTCTACCTTAAAGATGTTCTTTATTTGTATGTACATTTGTTCAGTTTATATGTTCTTTATTTGTATGTATATTTGTTCAGTTTATATGACTGCCATGCTGGTGAACTAAAACTAAAATTGGCTGACTAGTTTCTAAAACTATAGTGAGGTGAGATGGAGGTGAGGTCATGAGAATGTGTCCCTCAAAAAGGGTGAGTCGTGGATCACTTGATGCACCACATGGGTCATGAATGTGAGCCCTGTGTGGAAAGGGATATTCAACATAAGGTATCCAACACGAGGTCCTTTCTGTTGAAATAATACAATTAGGTGACACAATCTGACAGGGAAATACACACTCATATTTATTAGTAGTTTGATTTGTAGCCTCTCAGTGTGTCCTAAGGCAGCTAACAATCAAGAAAAGCAGTTGCATTCATGGGATTTTCAGATGAAATGCACTCTTACAAGCCAATGCCCAAATCTAAGTAATATTTCCTTGGAAATTGTCCCTTATTATTTCTGATATCAAGATTTTTTTTGCACGAAAGCGATGCTTCAGTACTTCAGTTTTCAAGCCATTATCATGGTGAGATGGGTAGCAAATAAATTTAATCAATCAATCCATAAATGAGCTCACATCAGACCAGTCATTATTATTTCATGTGAACTGAAAGCCTTGTACCTAAATTCCTAAATTCCACTATCCCAGTGGGGTTAGAGAGAGGCAGCTATAAGCATGTTTGCAGCTGATTAAAAACATCCCAGACTATGGGACTGCAATTTTGGGAGACCCCTGACTCCAATCAAGACAAGATGAAGCTTATGTAACAATTGGACCAACAGTACTTCCATCCAGTCTTGATTCCATTTCATTGGATTCAGTCCAAATCTGAACTGAGGGACCTGGTCAACAGAATTGCCTTCACCTTTGATATTTGAAGACAAAAAACTAGTGAACTTGAAGATATTAACACCAAAATCTCCAGCATATGAGGCCCTGTCTCACCAGTTTTATGGTGATACTAAACTGCCAAAGGGGCACTAAATGGCAATGATTTGTGTCCTAAATAATAATCACCTCATATCTCATTTTGGATCAGCTTACAACAGGATTCAGCATGACAGCATCAGAAAGGAAACCTTGGTCAATAGAACTGAAACATGCTTATCTGCCTAAGAAAATTATATAAGTTTTACTCCACACATTCAATTCTCAGTGAAAATTACCCACTTTTTTGACTGGGTTTAGCCCACTTGAAAGGGCTTTGGAAAAAAGAGAAAAGTCATCAATATTTTCCCTACCTTGTTGAGCAACTTTAACTGTGACAAAGCATCTTGGTTGATTGTAAGTCTTTGTCTTTCAAAAGTCCCCAATTCCTTGTTGATGGGATCCTCCTTGGGGAGAATCACTGTACTAAAGATCCTCAGGTCTGCTGCTACGTCTCCATTCTGATCCAAGTACATTTTCACCAGGGGAAGATTGTACAATTCCCTCTTCTTTAGAAATGGATTGAACTAGAATGGAAACATCCAGGAATTTAAAAGCAGAAATCCTATCTCTTATCACTTTTTACATTTGAATCTTTCGAATGTTGCAAGGCTAATCTTCATTCAGGTAGAGGAGATAGGAAAAATGAAGATGAAGTAATTCCAGTTTATTGTAAGGCTATATTAACAAAGTCATGCATTGTGAAAGTACAAATCTTTCACCATCCCTTTTGACAGTCAAAAAATTTAGGAAGCACTTTTTCTGAGTTTCTTTCTCTGCCGGTTATGCAGCTGTGGGTTGCCCCCCCCTCCCAAACCATCTTATCTGATCCTTCCCTGCCTCTCTTTCTCTAGTCCTCTGAACTCATTCACACCTATCGTTATACTTCCTTAACAGATTGTGTGAATGCGGAGGGCTTCCGGTTCCGGTCGCAGCGCCCGCGGACGTGCAGAGAACTCGTTCTCTTGGCCGTCCGGTTTCCCCCCGCCGGTAGACCCTGGATAGGGTCGAAAGTCGCCCTGTAGGGACGACCACCGTAGAGGAGGGCACTCGTTGATCGCGGAGGGAGCGGCGGCTCCCTCTGCGGTCCGAGAAAACCACCTTTGGGCCGACGGGGAAAAGATCGGCCAGTAACATGGCCGATCACTCAGCTGCTCCAGCCGAAAGTCACAGCAACATCTAAGCGAAAAGAACCACCGTGGAAGATCCGGGTGAGACCTTTCCTTCCCTCTTGTTAATTTACCTTTTTCCCTGCTAACAGCTTTAAAAACTATTTCCCTATTGTGAGAAAGCAGCGTTTGATTGCTGGGGAAAACGGGCTTTGGAAAAACAATTATTGTTTTTTTTTTACTATTTTATTTTGTCTACATAAGCAGTTGGAACTCGAGCATCCGGGTTATTGTGACTTTCTCTTTTGGCTTGTTTATCTTCAGTTTAGGTGAAAATCCTTAGGGAGGGGGTGGAATGTTCTTTCCCCCCCCCTCCTGAACAGTACTGCCTAAAAAACTTTTTGCTCTCTGGGCGGACTTATGTAGATTATTTTGGATACAATGCATCCTGTGACTTGGCATGAAGCCCAGAAACAGACTGATACAATGTAACTTGCTCTTTGAACTCCCACTTCCTGATTTTGGCCTGATGCCCAGACTGGATTACAATATAACAACTGACTGCCAGTTTTTATCTCTGTGCTGGTCTTGACTATTGGTTGTTTTTTTTCCTCTATCTTTCTTTGGAAATATATTTCTGTCTGCATTTTATATTTTATAACGCTGCAATCTATTTTTTAAGCTGAACTTCTCTAAAAAAAAAAAGAAGAAGAAGATGGAATCCTACTCACAGATTAATTATGGACTTATATTAGAAAAAATCTTAGAAGCAAGACTGGAACTTAAAGAACATATTAGATCGCTTAGATTCAAGGAGGACTCAGAATTAAAAATTGAAGCTCAACCTTTGATTGACTATGATAGACAATCAGATCTACAACTTAATGAGATGGATGGAATACATTTACAATCTATTGAATCTACTGAATTTATTGAAGAGGAAGAGGACACATCCTACATGATGGATTTCTTTGATGATCAAAGGCAGAACTCAACTAAAACATTTACAACTTTAAAAGCAACAGGATTGGACTTCCAAATACGAGGCACAAAAAACGTTGATAACATGACAGTACAGACAATACTGGATAAAAGAGAAAAAGAATATGATTGGACTCAATGGTGGGAAAAGGCCTTTAGCCAGTTACTAAGATGGGAGGACTTAGAAGCCCTGTTGTGGAAACCTACCTGGCACAAAAAGAAAGCTAGAATTAGATTTAAAAATAAGAGTTAAAATTTTATTTGATGGGTAAAAAGGGCTTCTGGACATTGATTGAACTAATATTTTTGAGATCTTTAAGGTCACTTTGGTATGAGTCAACACTAGATTTAAATTATGGATTTGAGTATGATTTGGAATGGCAATAAGAATAATTGGAAAATTTATAATTAAAGGAGTTAGATTGAGATTGAGACTGGTGAAATATTACTGATATTTTTATTTATAAGAATTGAATGGTAATTAGTGAGATATTAAATGGATTAAACTGAAACAATTGAGGAATCTTTTAGGGACGTGGATTGATCTATGAAAATATTGGATAGAATATATGAAATAGAATATAGTTGAGAAATATTAAGATATAATAGTTATATTACTTGTTTATGATAGAAATAATTATTGTCCTATTATTATTATTATGTTATTATATTACTATGTCTAATGAAATAGTTTTAAAATATATAAATTCATGTTTATTTACATAATATGTATGTGAAATATAATAAGAGATATAATTTGATTGAGAAATATAAATTGAAATTGCAATAATAGATAGAGGTGAGAAACAATTTATATTTTAGGAATGCTCGAATTGTATACCATAAGAGGGAACTTTTAAAGTAGTAGTTTAAATTGTATATGTATGACTGTATTTTTTGTTGTGTTCCCTGGAGTGCCCTATCTCCACGATGTGTTACAAGCACTTGGCTGTAAAACAAACAAAAACTAATAAAACTTGTTATGATAAAAAAACAAAAAAAACAGATTGTGTGAATGCTGGTGGTATAATTTGTTTTTAGCAAAGAATTAACAAAATGCTTCATGATGTGATGAATGGGGATCTAGTTAATTGAGTGCTGGATGGTATGAGATAATTAAGTGGAGACAACTGTGTCAAAAACTGTACTCAAATAAATATTAATATTACTGATAAAATTGGGGAGTTACAAAAAACAATTAGACCTTGGTCATTGTTTCTTCTATATTTTCATTAATAATAAAGTAGATAAATCATGATTTTGTGATGCAAAAATTATAATAACAGTTGGACAAAGTTATTTTGGTCTCCTTTAAAAATTCCCAGCTTCTCTCAGGTCCCTATAGATCCCTGTCAGGATGCAGCCATCCTGATGGGAGGGGGGACCTTTGGAGCTCTCCTGTGATGTGTTTAGCTTTGCTTTGTTGACTCGGTTCCGCTGCCTGAGATCATCTGCCTCACCTCACCAAGAGATGCCTGGGAACATCTTACCGTCTGGAGTTCTCACAACCTCTTTGTACCTCTGGATTGGCTTTTATGGACTGGGCAGTTGGGAGGGGTTTTGAACAATGGAGTTTAGCCTAACAATTTCACCTGGGAACTTCAGATTCTGCCTGCCTTCTTTTGCTGTCACTGACTCTCAATAAAAGCTCCTCTTGAAATGATGCCAGTTTCAAGAGTTCTGCGTTCTTGAGAGATTCAGCTGAGGCAGGACCTTACAGCTTCCAGAAAATAAAAATATGATTTTGTGTTATAGAGAAGTGTATGAATAAAATTCAATAGGAAACTAACTAATTGTTAGCATGCAGGACTTGATACATGATTGTATGAATGTAATGAATGGCAGCTATAATCTGTATTAATATTTGATTTGTAGTTTTTCTCACATTATTCTATACGTAGAATGGTTACTGATTATAATAAAGTAGTAGTAATATTTTAATGTTATGATAATAACCATATTATTAATTTGTCGATAATGTCATTAATGATCCAGTGGAATGATACCAGGATCTCTTGCAGGCACAACACTTGGAGAACACACTGCACAAAATTTTCATCAGCTTTAGTCAAGGAAAAGAAGGGGAGGAAGAGATCAAAGGAGCTGCTTTAAGCCTTGAGGAAAGACATCACACAGAAGAGCCATGCTGGAATGGAATGGAATGGAATGGAATGGAATGGAATGGAATGGAATGGAATGGAATGGAATGGAATAGAATAGAATAGAATAGAATAGAATAATAGAATAGAATAGAATAGAATAGAATAGAATAGAATAGAATAGAATAGAATAGAATAGAATAGAATAGAATAGAATAGAATAGAATAGAATAGAATAGAATAGAATAGAATAGAATAGAATAGCAATGTACTCAGTTATTATGGGTAGCAGGTGCAAGCTGGCCACGTAGCCACTGAGAGACAGAATGTCTGGAGCCCGGGCAGGGTTGTTATTTTAGAGCGGGAGAAAGCCTTGCAGTCATTGTTTGGTGTTAACCAAAGCTCCGTGTATAAGAAGGAGGGAGCTAGTTTCGTTTTCTGTTCTGTTTTGCAATTGTATGTACAATAAAAGACTTGTCATTGTTCAATACACCTCGTCAATGTCTACCCACCAACGAACAGAACAACTGGCGACAAAGGTGGGATTCCGCTGCCACCATAAAGAAGTCCCTATATCACCTTAAGAAGGGCCGGACCACGCGGAGGAACAGCGTTCCTATTGAGGCTCACTCACCCACAAGTACGCAACCGCTGGGGGAGAGTGCTGCAAGGAACTGCCTGGAACACCTTCCAGTAGTGGCTGCATGTGGTAGCGAGGTGATGACAGAGACCTTACCATGGCGAAAATTGGGCGGATTGACGAATTCGACATCGCTCACCCTGAAAGGTGGAGTTCGTACGTCGCCCGGGCTGAAAACTACTTCAGGGTCAACCGGATTCAGGAAGACAAGTTGAAGGCTGCAACATTCCTCTGCATGTACGGCCAAACCATTTTTGAGATAGCGGAGAACTTAGTGTCCCCTGCACCGCTGGAGGCTGTGACGTACGGTGACCTGAAGAAAATGTTAAAGGAGCATTTCCAGCCGAAGCTGTCGGTCATCGCATGGCGACACGCTTTTGAGCAGCGGGACCAGCGCCCGGGAGAATCTGCTGCAGAGTTCATCGCGGCTCTTCGCCAAGCGGCAAGGCCGTGTGATTTTAAAGATTTGGAGGAACGATTGCGAGATCGTCTGGTGTGTGGTCTAAGGAGTCGTGAACTACAGCAAAAGATTTTTGCTAAAGAGACAATTTCTTTCCAAGATGCATTGCACGAGATAATCACTGAAGAGGCAGCTGGAGGAGCCGTGAAGGCATTGCGCCTCTCAAAGAACTTTCAGCCACTGCACGTCATCCACCACGAGGACGCAGGATCGGAGGAAGATGCCATGTCAGATCAAGAAGTCGATCTACTGCGGCGACCCCCAGCGAAAGGCCCCCCTCGGTTTCCTGAGAAGACAGATCCTTTCCAGCGGTGTATTGGGTGCGGGGGTTGGCACAAACAACCAGAATGCCATTTTCACGCTGCCAATTGTTGGGCATGTGGCAAGCAGGGCCACATCACCGCGGTCTGTTTGGGCTGAGGAAAAACAAACCCTAAGGAAGAGTTGCCTCGGAGAGGTACTGGGGTCCCCAGCCAAAACAGGGTGGGGTTCTGTGCCAGTAGGAGAAGCATTCAGAGGATGGGGGCTCACCAGACGTTAAAAAAGAAGCTGCATATCAAAGTCAGGCTTCAAGGGGTCCCCCTGAGAATGGAATTGGACATGGGTTCGGCCCTGTCCATAATTTCTCTGAGCACACTTAAGCAAATCTGTGGGAGAAGCGGCCAAAGGATTAAGCTCAGGCCGTCGAATCTGGTTCTAACAGATTTTCAGAACTCTAGAGTTTGTGTCAAGGGGGAGGCCATGATAGGGGTACAATTCAAGGGATTCAAGGGTCCGTTAGATATCGTTGTAGTCGACGGAAACCGCACGAGCCTAATCAGACTTGATTGGTTCGAGGCTTTGGGGATTCAGGTGAGTGGACTTCATAGTCTGCAAATGGTCGACCTGGCGAAAGTGTGTGAGGAGTTTTCGGATGTGTTTAACCCGGAGCTAGGAAAATATAAGGGCTCACCTATCGCTTTGAGGTTAGATCCCTCTGTCACTCCAGTGAGGATTAAACCTCGCCGGGTGCCCTTCGTGCTGAAGCATCGAATTGACGCCGAGCTGGACAAGCTGTTGCAACAAGGCATATTAGAACCTGTGGATAGCAGTCCATGGGAAACCCCAATCATCACACCACTTAAGGCCAATGGAGAAGTCAGAATCTGTGCTGACTACAAATGCACCTTGAATAAAGCTTTACAGCAGCATTCCTACCCGGTGCCGGTAGTCAGCCATATTCTGGCATCCCTCAAGGGAGGTCGCATTTTTGCTAAGTTAGACTTGGCTCAGGCCTATCAACAGCTGCCGGTGGATGACACCACCGCAGAGGCCCAGACAATCGTAACACACCGGGGAGCTTTTAAGGTGCGGAGGTTGCAATTTGGGGTTAATGTAGCCCCAGGCATCTTCCAGAGTGTCATGGAGCGCATGCTCCGAAACATTCCGGGTGTATGCCCCTACTTCGATGATGTCCTCACCGCAGGGGAATCATTCGAAGTCCTGACCAACAGGCTACGGGAAGTGTTGCAGAGGTTCCGTGAAGCGGGCTTACGACTTAAAAAGGAAAAATGTAAGATTGGAGTTACTTCCACGGAGTTTCTCGGGTTCAGGATAGATGCCGAAGGCATCCACCATGCTGAGTCCAAGTTAAAGGCGATTCAGCAGGCGCCCAGCCCCAAAATGAAAGGGGAGTTGCAAGCCTTTCTTGGACTCCTTCATTTCTATCATGCCTTCCTTCCCCACAAGGCCGCAGTGGCAGAGCCGTTACACCGGCTCTTGGACAAACAGGCTACATGGAAGTGGACGAATGTCCACGAGAGAAGTTTTGCTCAGGTCAAGGCATTACTGTTGTCTAACGCACTATTGGCTCATTTCAACGAGAGATTGCCAGTTAGCATAGCTTGCGATGCATCTCCTTATGGGATCGGGGCGGTGTTGAGCCACCTCAAGGCGGACAGGACGCAAGTCCCTATAGCCTACTATTCTAGAACCCTTTTTGCAGCTGAGCGCAACTACACGGAAATTGATCGAGAGGTGCTGGCCATAGTGGCAGGAATTAAGAAATTCCATGACTTTTTGTATGGTCGCCGTTTTACAGTCTTTACAGACCACAAGCCACTTCTTGGATTGTTTACGACAAACAAACAAACGCCCCACATCCTATCGCCCAGAATGTTGAGATGGTCCATATTCCTCTCGGCATACGATTTCTGTTTAATTCACAAACCGGGCAAAGAAATGGGCCATGCAGATGGCCTCAGCAGATTGCCCTTACAACAAATTGAGCCTGACCCAGCACCGGCAAATCACATTCTATCCATTCAGGATTTGCCTGAGTCCCCTCTCCATGCAGGGGATGTAGCCGCAGAGACAGCTGCCGAGAACACGCTAACATGCGTGTTGAATTGGGTATTGTCAGGATGGCCAGACACGTGTCCGGGTGCAGAATTCCAGAGTTTCTGGAAACGAAAATCTGAGTTATATATCTTTAAGGGGTGTATACTCTGGGGCAGTCGAGTAGTCATTCCGACCTCATTGAGGGCTAGAGTCATTGTTTCTCTGCATGAGGAACATCCAGGAATTGTCCGCATGAAGGCGCTTGCGTGCAGCTAGCTTTGGTGGCCAGGGCTCGATAAAGAGATCGAAGCCCAGATCCATGGGTGCCACACATGCTAGCAGTCCTGGCCTGAAATGCCCCAAGCCCCTATCCATAGGTGGGAAACAACTCATGCTCCTTGGTCGAGGATTCATATCGACTACGCCGGGCCCTTTCAGGGGCAGCTCTTCCTCATTGTGGTGGACAGTCACTCTAAGTGGCTGGAAGTCACTCTGGTGCCCGCTGCAACATCCACTATCACCATCAGGGTGCTTCACAGCATTTTTGCAATGCACGGCCTTCCTGACGTGATTGTCTCCAACAATGGAGCTCAATTTACTTCAGCGGAGTTTCAGTCATTTTTGAGGGCCAACTTAATCCGCCATGCTATGTCGGCGCCCTTTCACCCGGCATCCAATGGTCAAGTGGAACGTATGGTGAGGACAACAAAAAAATCGTTGAAGTGGATAATGCACGGCAACTGTCATCACTGGTTGGCAGACTTTCTCCTTTGCCACCGCACCACCCCGTGCACAGTGACGGGCAAAAGCCCCACCGAGCTCCGTTGGGGGTGCAGACTCATCACTAAGCTTGACAGGTTGCACCCGGACCGGGTAGCACCGCAGGTGTCCCAGCCACGGGCACTGAGGCGGTTAAACTTGGGCGATCCAGTTTGGGCTCGAAATTACGGGCCTGGTAACTTGTGCGTGGTGGCTGTTCTTTGTCGGGTCACCGGCCTTCTCTCCTATGAAGTGGTTCTGGATGATGGTTGGGTGCTGCGGCGCCACATCGGCCAGCTTAGCTGGCAGTTGCCCAGCCACTCTTCTGCTCCTGGCTCTGCTCTGGGGGGGAAGAAGTTCCCGAGAACGATCGAGACGGTCAGGACGGTCAACAAGACCATGAGGGTGGTTTATCACAAACAGCGTTGAGGGGGTTTGCTATTGAGGCATATGACTCGGGCATAACACGCAGGGAATATGGCAGGAGATCAGCTTTTCAAGCCCCTGAGGGGAGGGGTTACCTATTCGGGACACTGCTCCCAAACTTGTTTCTACAGACCAGGGAAATACCACCCCTCAGGGGAATACCACCCCTCTTCAGGGGAATACCACCCCTCTTCAGGGGAATACCACCCCTTCTGGGAACGCCACCCATCCGGGGAATACCACCCCAAATGGGCACGCAGAGCTGGACCGGCAGGCATGCCTGCAGGTCCCAACTCCGACCATTTCATATGGATCCCCAAGTCCTGTTCTGCCGAGCCTGGTGGGCAAGCTTGCAGATCAGGCAACCGCGGCACTTCTGCGGAGATCGGAGCGAGTGTCCGAGGGCCTCCCAAATTCCTCAAGGAATACGTGAGGACTTTGTCTGTGCTAGCTTAAGCGAGCAGAGTTCTTGGTAAGCATTGGGAGGTATCATCAGGCACTAATGTTCTGTAAATTATGGCCCCGCATATGCGGGTTAAAGCTTCCATTAACTGCTCATGGTAGCAAAGGCTCTAATTAATAAAGGAAGAGCACTTCGTCCGAGAAGGTTGCGGGTGGCTAAGGGAGCTGGGACAAACGGGTAAGCCTCCTTACGGAAATGGCTTACGGAAAGTGGAAAAAGGAGTGGCCTCCATCAGGGGGCGGCCTATTAAATAAATCTATAAAAAAAGGGGTATAGTATGCTCCTCGCTAAGGGGGGAGAGGTGTAATGTACTCAGTTATTATGGGTAGCAGGTGCAAGCTGGCCACATGGCCACTGAGAGACAGAATGTCTGGGGCCCAGGCAGGGTTGTTATTTTAAAGTAGGAGAAAGCCTTGCAATCATTGGTTGGTGTTAACCAAAGCTCCGTGTATAAGAAGGAGGGAGCTAGTTTCGTTTTCTGTTCTGTTTTGCAAATGTATGTACAATAAAAGACTTGTCATTGTTCAATACGCCTCGTCAATGTCTACCCACCAACGAACAGAACAAGAATAGAATAGAATAGAATAGAATAGAATAGAATAGAATAGAATAGAATAGAATAGAATAGAATAGAATAGAATAGAATAGAATAGAATAGAATAGAATAGAATAGAATAGAATAGAGCTGGAAGGGACCTTAGACGTCTTCTAGTCCAGTCCCCTGCTCAAGCAGGAGAACC
Organism: Azemiops feae; assembly: GCA_023970755.1. Classification (NCBI taxonomy): domain Eukaryota; kingdom Metazoa; phylum Chordata; class Lepidosauria; order Squamata; family Viperidae; genus Azemiops; species Azemiops feae. Next base: position 70,151 of record JALGBA010002385.1, read on the forward strand.
TATACCATCTCAGACAAGTGATTGTCTAGTCTCTTCTTAAAAATCTCCAGTAATGGAGCTGAAGGCAAGCTGTTCCACTGGTTAATTGTCCTCACTGTTAGGAAGTTTCTCCTTAATTCCAGCCTGCTTCTCTATTTGATCAGTTTCCAGCCATTGTTTCTTGTCCTAGTTTACAGGAGCTTAAAATCAGAAAAAGTCTGATTTTCGAATATATAAAAGGTCTTGGTTGTTGAAGGGAGGATGCAGCACTCTTCCAGTAAGTAGGAAATGTTGTACCGAAGCTTAAGATCTTAAACAACCAAGGCCAGAGAGCACAAAAGACTCTGAAAAGGAATTTAGTTTGATGGATCCTTGTTGGGACCCCATACCTTCCACGGCTGCAGCCTTGGAGCCCCCAACCTCTCTTCATCCTTCTTCCTTCTCCTCTGGGGTTTGGATGCAGCACTTAAGGCATGGGCCAGAATCTTAATGACACTGTAGGTATAGCCATTATTTCGGATTTGCATCCTATTCTTTTTCTCTTGGGTATCCACTGGTTCTTTCTGGGTGCATCTTCTCCGGCCTTTGACAGAAAAGGTGTGTTTTGAAACAGAACACTGAAAATACTCAGCTTGAAATTCAGGTTCCACAAAGAAATATCTTTTAAAGGCATTATCATTTTTCCAACTCTTTTTCGACTGAAAGGGAAAGCTCCAAATACTATGGACGTGCTTGAGACGCCTATCCTTTTTAACTAAAAATACTCCAGTCATTGTCAAGATCCAGACTTTCCCTTCAGTGGGTCCTGGCAAATCTTCAAGTGTTGAATGGAAGAGAAGAATACTGTCCCAGGGGGAATCATATTCTATGAAGTGAACAAAGACGTTGACTTGTCTCCACTTAGAGAGGGCATCCCTGAGGAATGCTGTATGTCCAGTCGTTGAGAATTGTTGTGATATAACAACACAAATTCTATTCCTGAGAAGCATTGGAGTAAAAGTTCTCATGAAATTCTCTCCCTTCTCTGTGTCTGGAGCAAATAGACCAATCAGGCTCCATCCAAAATGAAGGACCAGTTGGACAATTGCTGGATACTGGATCCCTTCTTTGGGGAGCATCGGATGGAAAAAAGGGAATTGAGTTTTTTCACTCAGAGCCTTTGAAGTAATTATATCACTGACCTAAAAACAATGAAGAATTCTTTGTTATATTACCAAGTCCCAATTTTTAGCTTTTAATAAATTCATTATTTTTCTCATGCACATATTAGAACATTTCCTGTTGATTAGTCATTAGGCCATATCAAGATACAGAATTATAAAACAAAGAACATTAACAAGACTACAAGTAAAAACAGAATTTAGAAAAATAAGTACAATAGAATAAGCATAAAGAATGAAAATAGTATTTCTTTATAACCCCAGAAGTTACCACACTCAGACCATAATTTCCTTCCGAAAAGGGCTTTATTATATATAATTTTTGAATTCTGAGCACAGAGGAAATACATTTTTTAAAAATATTAGGATCCCAAAAGATTGTTTCTTTAAAGTGCAATCCAAGACATTGATCTCCCTCTTTCTTAAATAATTGTCATTCAAAATAATAGATGTATTACATCTTCTATTTCTGGAGCTCCACAAATACAAGTATATTCATTGTAAGGAGTTTGGAAGATTTAACTCAATACTTGGAAGGTACATTTGTAGCAGCTGATGCCTTTCAGTGTGCCAGCCTTACTGAAGATGGCTCTACTTTTCTCTATTTTGACCATCTTGGATTCTTTGTGCAGCATTTTTTTAGGTTTTTCTCGAGTGGCAAAAAAGACAGGGAGACAACAGTTCCTAATATAAAATCAAGAATGTTTTAAATGAAATTTGTTTGTTCTAATAGCATTTGGGGACTCTTATTTGTTTAATGAAGAGAAGGATGAGGGGTAACACGATCGAAGTCTTCCAATATCTCAGGGGTTGCCACATAGAAGAGGGAATCAAGCTATTGTCCAAAGCACCTGAAGGTAGGACAAAAAGCAACGGATGGAAACTAACCAAAGAGAGAAGCAACCTAGAACTAAGGAGAAATTTCCTGTTACAACAATTAATCAATGGAACAACCTTTTTTTTTAGGTTTTCCTCGAGTGGCAAAAAAGACAAGGAGACGACAGTTCCTAATATAAAATCAAGAATGTTTTAAATGAAGTTTCTTTGTTCTAATAAGGTTTGGGTACTCTTATCAGTTTCCATACCATTAATTTTATTAAAAAGAATTATATGCCCTAATTTTATAAATTGTATAAATTCCCAATTCTGCTCTGAGGGCAGCAGCTGAAGTCCTTTTATCCACCCTCAAGATACTTCTCAGATGATGTGATCGGATTTGTTCTAGTAGTGATATAAATTATATTCCAAGGTTCAGCTCAATATAAGTACATAATGGTAACGTTGATGTTTTGTATTTAATAATTCAGTCTAAGGAAGCCGCATACCTATGATTTTTTTAAAAAAATTAACAGTGCCCTTTCACTTGTGCCTTCTAAATGAGCTCCTTTGATGTTGAGGGAGCCCAGATCCAGTCCCAGAGAAAAGTTCCCCCAGGTAAGGAAAGGTGTGAACTTGCTCTGTTGCCTCCTCATCAATTAGCCCTATATGGCAATGCTGTCAGTTTCCAAAGACCATAACTTTTGACTTTGACTTATCCATAATCAGATAATTATTATGAGAATAGGAGCTAAGTCCTCTTAACAGCACATGCAACCCAAATGTTATATTGGCAACACCTTTGTCTTACTTTTTGGTATATATCAATCCTACTTCTCATGGCTCCATTGAGCCCCAAACATACTCTCAAACAAATGAACAAAAATGGAATGGAAGGGACCATGGAGGTTTTCTAGTCCACCCCCTACCCATAGCAAGAGATCCTATACCAATCCAGACGAAATGAATGTCCAGCCTCTTTTGGAAAATCTTATTGCTTACACACCAACACCCCCTCACTTTACAGAAAGGGAAGGACAAACACAAACCTGTGGGACTTTGTAGGTGTCTGCTAATGTTGACATCTGGATGGAGCTATCTCTGTGAGCTCCATCAACAAGAGCCAAAAGCTTGTCCTTCCTTCCACAGCTGTAGTTGGGAACATTGGCTTCTCCAGTAGAGAGCATGTCCAGTAAGGCATCTGAAGTGCCGAGGGTGTTATCATAGTTGTCATGGATGTTGTAGCCAAGTGTGAGATTGTACAGGAGCTGGAGATTCCCCTTCACCACTTCAATATTGCAAATTATGCGTAGTAGCTTTCTATAGGATGAACTAGTGTGAAACCATGATCATTTTAATAGCCCTATATGGAAATGCTGTCATTTTCCAAGGACCATCACTTTTGACTTTGACTTATCCATAATCAGATAATTATTATGAGAATAGGAGCCAAGTCCTCTTAACAGCACATGAAACCCAAATGTCATATTGGCAACATCTTTGTCTTTCCTTTTGGTACATATCAATCCTACTTCTCATGGCTCCTTTGAGCCCCAAACACACTCTCAAACAAATGAACAAAAATGGGATGGAAGGGACCATGGAGGTTTTCTAGTCCAACCCCCTACCCATAGCAAGAGATCCTATACCAATCCAAATAAAATGAATGTCCAGTCTATTTTTGAAAATGTCCATTAATGGAGCGCCCACAACTTCATGAAGCAAGCCGTTCCACTGATTAATTGTTCTCACTGTCAGTGCTTGTAGAAAGGGCTTTGAGCAGGGTCAACAGCTCCATTTTAAGGGCAGTCAATTTCTTTCATAATATTTTTTTGTTTACTGTGTCAAATGCTATAAAGGCAGCAAACCATTATTTCCTCTGACTGATATTTTTATAGTTAGATGATTCAAGACAAAGGAATTGTCAATAATGGATCACATCTGCCTAAAGATTGTTGGTTCTTCTACAAGGAATACACTTTTCATCCACCTACTATCAATTCTTTTCAAGTGGAAGTTTGCATATATTTTAGTCACAATATCTGTTAGAGAATTGGAATTGCTAGGGTCCTTTTTATTCCCTTTTTTATATATAGGAATTAAAATTGCCATCTTTGACCCAAATGGGTATGGTGGATATTATTTATATGTGTAAATGTACCTGTCAATGGAGGGTCCCACCAGTTGGGATATTTCTTGAATTTTTCAGTTGGTAGAAAATCCTCTCCAGAGGCCATATTGCTCTTCAAAGCTTTTATGATGAATTTGATCATGAGAATTTTAGGGCAAAAAATAGTTGATACGTTGCCTAACATATTTGTAGATTTTTAATAAAATGTTTGGTTAATGTTAGTGACCCATAAAGGTTCATAATACATATATGTTTTATCATCAGTAGGAGAGTTAATCCCGTAGGACTCTGTTTAAAAATCTGAGATTTGGTCATGATTGAGGATATCATTATTTTGGCTAAGACCGTGTAAAAAAATGTGAGTTTTCCATCAGTACTGCACATTCCTATTGTGCAGAAGATCCTTTGATTGGAAAACAGAGCCTTTCCTCGCCTCCACAAGTGTGCAGCAGAAGCCTCTAAGCAATTGGGATGATGTCATGAAAAGACAAGTCTCTTTTGATCCTTGCTTCCTCCTGATTGCATATCCCAATCCTTATTTATAACACTTACAAATGCCATGGTGAAAAGATTATTTGCAGCAGAACCAGTTCTTAAACACCCTGATCCTGAGGAACCTTTCATTATCCAGGCTGATGCTAGTGATGTTGCGGTGGGCACAGTCCTCCTACAAAAAAACCTTAGGGGGGATCTGGAACCCTGTGCCTACACTTCACGAAAGCTTTCGGAAAGAGAGAGGAGATGGGCTGTTTGGGAGAAAGAGGCTTTTTCAGTGAGATGGGCGTTATTAACTTGGCGCTATTTCTTGGAAGGGAGTAAAGTGCCTTTTGAAGTATAGACTGATCATTATTATTATTCAAACTAATCTTGAATTATCTAGAGAAGACACGGTTGGATCTATCGCTTACACACCAACACCCCACTCACTTTACAGAAAGGGAAGGACAAACACAAACCTGTGGGACCTTGTAGGTGCCTGCTAATGTTGACATCTGGATGGAGATGTCTCTGCTTGCTCCATCAATAAGAGCCAAAAGCTTGTCCTTCCTTCCACAGTTGTAGTTGGGAACATTGGCTTCTCCAGTAGAGAGCATGTCCAGCAAGGCATCTGAAGTGCCGAGGGTGTTAACATAGTTGTCATAGATGTTGTAGCCAAGTGTGAGATTGTGCAGGAGCTGGGGATTCTCCTTCATCAGTTCAATATTGCAAATCATGTGTAGTATAAATACCTTTCCATAGGATATACTAGTGTAAAAACATGATCATGTTAATATTGGCATCATCAACAGCAACAACAACAATAATTTTTCTTCATTTAATCACCGTTTTTCTCTACAAACTAACTGAAACATAAGCCAATATTGATCCAAAACTAGAGGCAAATGATAGTCACCCATCACCCTTTAATATTGTTAGTGTTGAGGATGGGAATAGTCCTCAAAAAAGTTTAACAAATCAGAAACATATAATTATTTTTAGCAGTACTAATATTCATAGCCGAGAATAATTCAGCCATTAAAGAAGAACCACCATTAAAGGAAGGAGATTTGTGATAAGTGACCCAGAGAAGCTGTTCTGAAAACAAGTCATCTTCTATTCCTTGAAAAATCAGACATTGCATATCAATCAGTTATAAAAATATGGAAATGGTTGGGCAGAGGAAAGTAGAACCATTTCGATCATTACTTTCAACCAAAGTCAGTATTCCAGTCATGAATTTAGGATTTAACAGAGAGAGGAAAATAATGTGGACTTCTTTCAGGTTTCATTTGCCTCATGTTTCTACTCTCAGAAAATAAGACAAAACAGAAAGGCTGTGTTAATCAAAAGGATTCAAAAAATTTGTCAGATCCTGCAATATAAGAGTAAGTAAAACAAGAGGAAAAAAAGAAAAGTGTTAGAACTGTAAATAGAGGGAATGAAATTCCATCACATGACTTACAGCTGAATCTGACTAGAAGGAGCCATGTTGAAAGGTAATGTTGCAGGTGTTATATCTGATGCAGAGATGACTATACCAATGAGAAGATCTCCTGGGCTATAATAGCTCCATGGCTTTTCTCCATCCTGCTTGTCCAAATTCAATGGGCACTTCATTCTCAGCTTCTCAGAGAGTGGCTGGGACACCAGCAGCATCAGAAGGAGAAGCAGAAGCAGAAGCAGAAGCAGGAGGTCCATAATTCATGGGGCGGAATCAATCTCCTTCCTCTTTCTAAAAAAAGAATTAGAATTCAAAGCACTCTGACAGGGTGGAATATCCAGTGGCTTTCCTGATTCAAACAGAGAAACCAAGATTCACCTGAAATAGAGAGAAAAGATATTCAAGAGCACATCTCCTGCCTGTCATGTAATGTGAGCCACAAAAAGCATAACCTGTGATATTTATTCTTTTCTTATGCAAGATCCCTTCCATGTTGCTTCAGTCTGATGTTTACATCAAAGGCAGTCACTGGAGACATAGGAGAAGAGGTCTCAGAGACAGGGAGGGTGATGATTGCAGTCAGAAGCAGCTTCTGCTCTTGGGACCCTGAACGTCTTCCATGTAAGGAGGGGTAGCTGGAGAAAAGCTCGTTAGAGAAAAGTCACAGATACACCCCTTGGGGCAGTGTTCTGTAGTGGTCTTAGTCCTTCCTGTTAGGACACGTCCAGAAAGTCATGCTGGATGGAGATAGGTCAACAGCCAGGAAAGTGACTTCTGCTGTCCGTCAATCGGGTCTCTTGTCACCCAGGCTTATGGAGTTTGGTGCCATTCTAGGTTGGTGACATTTAACTCTAGTGCTGCCTGTGTTTTATCTCCATGGAAGCACTCAGTATCCTTGAACCCAGCCTAATGTTAAGAGTTTGGGATTTTCTTTTCAATTAGATCTCCATGTATCAATCCTAATTTGAAGCTGATTTTATAATTCCTTGTAACTGAAGTGAAATTTCACTTGCCATCTGTTCTAGGAATATCAATTTTTGCATGATTGCTGACTGAGAGGCAGGAAAGAGACAGCCCTTGCATCGCATCATTGGCTAAGAGAGAGAAAAATGTAGCGTGGGTTGATTTTTTTGTTTTAGTTTCCTTGACACTGTGTTGTCTTTCCATATAGATACAATGAGAGCCATTAAATTTTGATCTTTCTTGCTTTAAATAAAACAATTGTCCTGTTAGGTCTGCAGTTGAGATGGTGGCAGGGCCCGCAGTGCGGTGGATGGTGTGTCCTGATTTCTTGCCACAACCACCCAGAAGTTGGTTTAGGGGGACCTGGTGGCAGTTCCTCTGGTTGTGTAGATGCACTTGGAGTTTTGCGACTCCTGTGACATTCCCATCTCTGAGGCTTTGTTTGTCCTCCTCAGAAGACCTCCAGGTGCTTATAGTTGAGAGTCCCTGTGTTCTGATTTATCTTGGTCGATCGTTGATTACTTTTCTTACCTGGAGCGGGGATGTTAATATATACAGCTTGGCCTAGAAGGGAGAACTGGGGGTTTGAGTGACAGGGGGAGCTGATGGGATGGGCTGGTCCATCCTTACAATGAGGAGCACAGGATGACCAATATCACAGGTCCATTATTTGAAAGTTGTCCCACGGTATTGTCCTCAACTTCCACTCTCAGTGCCTGGCTACCAGATCTTTGGTGGCTCCAGATACCAGCTGTTGTTTTTGAATGCCCAGGGGATGTGTAACATGGCTTCTCTTGTCCATGATGTTGCCTGCCATGTCTCCCTGAACCCTAGTTTTGCCCAGAGGGGAGGAAACCTCTCCTCAGTTGCAAATATGGCCACCTACTTGTGGGTTTGCCTCAGGTTTGCCTTGCTGTGCCTGGCTCTGTTCTTGCAAGCCCAGCCAGGTGGCCTCCAACTCGCTAAAATTGGGCCAGTTTTTTGCAGCTGGTTGTGCTACAGAGAGGTGACAAGAATCTCCCAATCCTGACAAGGAGAATGGGTTTCAAGTCCTCATGAAGGCAACTGGGGGGATGGGGCAATGAAGCATGGGTCCTGAAGAGCCAGGAATGACTGAGAGGCTATAGGATGCCTGTGGGCCTTCCTGACAAGGGCAGGGAGGGCACTGTGGAAGAGAGAAGGGAAGGCAGAGCCCCTAACCCAATCCAGTCAGGGCAGCCTTGGGTGTGATCAGAAACCTCTCTTCTGAGGGAGGGGCCTTCCTCACACATTGGGGGGGCTGTTGAGCATCACTAACATGACGTGTTGTGATGTATCACGACTTTTTTGCCATTGCCGGGGTGGGCGCGGTTTCGCTATGATGCATTCGGCCCATGGGCTGTCAGTTTGACACCCCTGGACTAGAAGATCTCCAAGTTCCCTTTCAACTCTGTTATTCTATTTCAGGTATACAGTATACCTAGCAAATTGTTAAAGGGGGTAGAGATTTGAGGACAGAGGTGGGGAGTTTAGTTTTAGCACCCAATTCGGGGAAAGATGAACAAATTTGTCTCTCCCAGCTTTTTTTGTATCCTTTATAGAAGAGATGTGGGTTTTGGGGGGGAGCAAGGGCGGGGGGAGTCATAGCCATGGAAAGGTTTCAGGAAGCTCATCTGAAGCTCCCACCTTAGCATGCAGTGTCTGGTTTCCCAAGCCTAGCAAGAGCCAGGAGAGCTTTGCAGTCTCCCAACAGCCTGAGGATCAGGGTGGAAAGCTTCAAAAGCAGCCGCCATTTCTACAAGGACTCATCGGAGTATTGGAAATGGTGTCCACTTCCGGCAGGCCAGAGGATCAGGCCCAAGCACTGCAGGGTCCCATTGGGGGAAAGATCGAAGTGGGAGAGAGGGAGGGCACTGCAGCATCCCCATGGTCAGTCTGAAGGGCAAATGACTGCAGGGGCATTGCAGACATCATAACTTTGAAACAGTTTTGTATATAATTTTCGGGCATCCATCATAATTTTGAATATTTGTTAAATGGCCTTTCATATCACGAGTACTAACAATAATACATTTTTTCTCTGCTTTGCACATATCAGCCCAAACTATGGAATATCAACATTTACATTCCTTGAGACACATTAAATTAAAATACATTGAATTACATTCCTGAAAAATGAATTCAGAAGAGGGACAATTTCCATAGAAAAGGAATCCCATTTATAAGAAAAGGTCTCAAATAATGTTTGGCTCAGGACAACAAGTGTTAGACTGACACCCACAGAGCTACCACAAATTGTGTAGTAGAACCATAATTGCTAACCACCCTGGCTGGGGTGCCTAGTGGTGCCCCTCTTGCTATTCTGTAGGACCCCCCAATGGCTCCAGCTTCCAGCCAGAGGGAGAGTTGTTACTAAACTACATCCGCAAGGCCCCAAGACCCCCAATCCTTCTATAGCATGAAGGGACTGGAAAGCCATTTCTCTGAGCTCTTTATATTTCTATAAGCTCTTTATCCACACTATTTCCTTTAATGTCAGGGGTTTATCTCAGGGGTTGCCACAAAGAGGGGGTCAAGCTATTCTCCAAAGAACCTGGAAGGACAAGAAGTAACAGATGGAAACGAACCGAAGAGAGAAGCAACCTGGAACTAAGGAGAAATTTCCTGTTAGAACAACTAACCAGTGGAACAACCTGCCTCCAGAAATTGTGAATGCTCCAACATTGGAGGTTTTTAAAAAGAGACTGTACAGCCATTTGTCTGAAATGGTATAGGGTCTCTTGCCGGAGCAGAGGGTTGGACTAGATGACCTCCAAAGTCCCTTCCAGCTCTACTCTATCCTATCCAATTTCACTGCATCTTCCTCCTTTTTATCTGTTTTTAGTTTCCATTTCATATTTTCCTTCTGTCAAAATCTTGATTTTTTCCTTCATTTTAAATATATATACTCTTTCATTTTCTCCTACTCTGGGCTGCATCTGACAGAAGTTTCCTAAAAGAGAGAAGATTTTGCCTTCAACTCCTCAACTCCCCCCGCCCCTCTCCCTCCCTAGTGGCTGCCTCTAGTCCTGGCCTGCCCCTGTCGTCGTGGCAACCCAGCAGCAGCCAATGAAGCAGGAGGGAAGAGACAATGGTTGCCTAGGAGCTCAGCCACCAATCAGAATCATGGAGAAGAATTTGAATGAACAAAGACAAAAGGGGGGGGGACAGGAAAATATCCAATAACGATAGAAAATTAGAAAGTTTTTGGTGTGATGAGAAAGAGACAAAAACTGCCAGAAATGCAAAGGGAGGGGAGGCCGAAGTCCTGGAAGGGCCTTTCCCCCCCACCCAGAAATGGCTGCAATGAAGAGCTTCTCCTCCGGGGGGGGGCTTGGGCAAGTGGGGGGCAGCGACTGCCCAGGAGAGCCCGGCTGGAGGGACTTCAGGGGCCACAAGGGACCCCCAGGATTCCCCTTCCTCAGAGCCCCAGAGGGTCCCTCTAGGGAGACCCCCCTCACCTTTCCCTCCCCAGCAAAGCTGGATCCCCCTTTGGAGACAAAGGCCCTGCATGGCTTCTCCCCGACAGGAGCCTTTCCTGGAAACACACGAAGAGGAACCGGAGCTTCACAAACCCCCATTGGCTGCATTTCCCCCTGAAATGCAACTCCAAAGCATTTCCCCCTGAAGTGCAACTCCAAAGGCAACTCCACCTTAGTCTCTTCCCAGAATGGGGTGTGTGAAGGGTTCCCCCAGTTCCCCTCCTCCTTCCTGATCCTTTTCTATGGGCAACGTGACAAGTCTGGGCTTTGCTTTTCCCCCTCAGTGCCCAATGTGTGGAAGGGAGTGGCAGTGGAACATGGGTCCTTTCCCTTCCTTATGTGGAGTGAAAGGCATCCTTTATTTCTCTCATTTGTCTCTCTCTCTCTCATTCTCTGTACAGGGATATGATTTTTTTTTAACTATGTGAAGTCCTGATGACTAGTTTTTAACCAGCAGTTTTTTATTTTTTTTTATTTTTTGATCCTGGTCTCACTATTGCATCAGTCTTTTTATATTGGTGCCCTTCAACATTAACTTTCAAAATAAAGTAAACTTTGGTTTTAACTCAGTAGGAAGCTATTCCAGTTCCGTGACATGTTCAGGCATTGTAGTCCCTGGGGTTTTCTCTTTAACCGCTATGCCAACAAATATCAGATTTCTTTTTCTTCAGCCACAGGTGCCGTGTATTCCCTGTGGGGCCAATTTCAAGCATGGTGCTTTCCAACCTCTCAATTCTTGCTGACCAATTTAATTCTAGCTCTGCCCTATCATTCTGAATCCTATGGGGATTGTTCCCCTTTCATTTCTCTCCAGAGAAGTGCCCAACAAACTTTGAGTCCAAGAACTAGTTGAATTAGCCAGGGATCTCTGGTGAGAGGGAGAATTATTATTATTCTCAAAGTTTCAGCTCTGCTCTTTGGCCGAATCCTCCAGGGGAGACTTTGGGCAGAGACAGATGGAATCAGCTGCAGTTCACTTCTCTCTCTGACCAGGGAGGCCCAAAATGGAAATCTTTCCTGGGGGAGAACTTGGCTTTAGGCAAAAAGCATCACTGGAAGATTTCAGACTTGGGACTTCTCTCCCCACTCAAGATCAGGGCTGTCTGTCTTCCTTCACATCAAAGTGTGCCACCCTGGGGAAAATAAGAGCTGAAAGCCAATGCAGCCGAGATCTGCCTGCTGGGGTCACCCCCCCCAAAAGAGCCCCCTTTTCCATCTCCTTTCCCCAAATGTGAGCTCTTTCTTCAGCCCCACCTTGACTCCCTTGTGCCCCCACCAAGCCCCTCTTTAACATATAGGAGTGTTGGGGGTCCCACGGCCTTCCAGATGTGGCTGGGTAACATCTTTCCCTCTGGCTGGAAGCGTCTTCCCCTTCGATCCTGCCCCAACGGGACCCTGCAGTGCTTGGGCCTGATCCTCAGGCCTGCCGGAAGTGGACACCATTTGCAATACTCCGACGAGTCCTTGTAGAAATGGCGGCTGCTTTTGAAGCTTTCCAGGCTGATCCTCAGGCTGTTGGGAGACTGCAAAGCTCTGATGAACTTCCTGAAACCTTTCTCTGGCTTTGACTCCCCCCCTTGTTCCACCCCAAAACTCACATCTCTTCAATAAAGGACACAAAAAATGCTGGAAGAGACAAACTTTTTCATCTTGCACTGCCCCGTTCCCCGAATTAGGTGCTAAAACTAAACTCCCCACCTCTGCTCTCAAATCTCTATCCCTGCTAACACTTTGCTAAATATACTGCATGCCTGAAACAGAAGAACAGAGTTGAAAGAGACCTTGGAGGTCTTCTAGTCTAACCCCCTGCTAAAGGAGGAAACCTCACCATTTACCATTTCAGATAAATGGTTGTCAGTCTCTTCTTGAAAACCTCCAGTGTTGAAGCACCCACAACCTCTGGAGGCAAGTCATTCCACTGATTGTTTTGTCAGGAAATTTCTCCTTAGTTCTAGGTTGGTTCAAAATCTGTAAGTTACTTATTTTGACTCTAGAGAGTCAAAGAATAGACGGAGGAAGGAAGCAAGCAAAGAAAGTTTTTGCTCTGTGTTGACAATGCTGACTGTGATGTTTGTGATGCTCAACAGCCCCCCCCATATGTGAGGAGGGCCCCTCCCTCAGAAGAGAGGTTTCTGATCACACCCAAGGCTGCCCTGACTGTATTGGGTTGGGGGCTCTGCCTTCCCTTCTCTCTTCCAGAGCGCCCTGCCTGCCCTTGCCAGGAAGGCCCACAAGCATCCTATAGCCTCTCAGTCATTCCTGGTTGTCCTGGACCCATGCTTCATTGCCCCATCCCCCCAAATTGCCTTCATGAGGACTTGAAACCCATTCTCCTTCTCAGGATGGGGAGATTCTTGTCACCTCTCTGCAGCACAACCAGCTGCAAAACATTGGCCCAATTTCAGTGAGTTGGAGACCACAAGGCTGGGCTTGCAAGAACAGAGCCAGGCACAGCAATGGCTTGTGAAGAGAAGCAACGGCTTCTCTCCTCTTGTCAATGTTGCTGTGCTGGATAGCTATGCACCCTGAATCCGAAAGCAGATCCTTTAAAAGTTTGAAATTATCTGTGCAGACGTCCTGTATTGGCCATCACATAGATGGTTTGTGGGAAATCTAGGTGAGTTCACACAACAACCTTAACACAACATCTTTAACTTTTAGGTTAAGGAAAGAGAACTGCTATGTTGGCATAATGTACCATGCCAAAATCTATATAATTCAGATGCTGGCTTAGCATGATGATCTGCTACATACATTTGCACAGGTGAAGGTTCCCAACTATTGGAATGTATGAAATGAGAGAAACCTCAGTCTATATTGACCTCAGTCTATATTGTCAGGGACTTTATGGCTGATCAAAGATGAGTCCCCCACTCCTTCGAGGTGTGTTTGGAGATGCAAGGGAGAAAAAAGCCACTTTTAGTCTGGTTCCGTCTGAAGCCCAACATCTTTGCCTCTCCCTGAGGTCAGTGCCAGGCTGAGATGTGTCCAGCTTGCTAAAACTACTCCAGAAATGCCTGACAAAATGTAGATGACCTGAACATGAGCTGTGGGGGTTCCTGGCTGACCATCAGTGCTACCAAGCAAAAGGGTCCTTGACTTGGACCCCCCCTGCATGGAACCGCAATTGCTGTGATGTCATTGCTGCTCTCCCACCCTTCTCATCCGCTAAGAGAACTCCTCCCTCAGAGAAACCTTTTCCAACCATGCCTGAGGCTGCCTGAGCTGGATTGTGTAGGGGGCTCCACCAGCCTTCCTCTTTTCCAGCACGCCCTCCCTGCCCTTGACAGGAAGGGACAACCACCTCCTGCAGCCCTTCTGGCATTCCAGGACACCAATTTCATTGGCCTGTCCACAGCCTTCATGAGGACTTGAAACTCTCTGTCATGATCAGGATTGGAGTTTTCCTGCCACTTCCACACAGAGCAACTAGTTTTTTAAAAAATCTGCCTGTGTTTATCAAATTTGAGTCCACTCAGCTGGATTTGCAAGACTGTAGCCAGACTCAGGAAGGCTCACAACCTCAGCTGGCTGTGTGTGAATGTTATCAGAAAGACCATAGGTGACCCGGTTTTTCAGAACTGGTTTGCCATTGCCTCTTTCCCAGGGCTCTGAGAGGTTGGCTGACCCAGGTTTACCCAGCTGGCTTTGTGCCCAAGGCAGGACTAGAACTCATGGTTTCCTGGTTACTAGTCTGATTACTTGACCACTACACCAGACTGACTCTGATCGTAGCCATACAACCCATTTAACCTGGTCACCTCACCAATGGCTGAATTCTCATTTACAACTTTTAATCATGGTTTATTTTTGGAGGCTGAACCAATGAGTCAGTGAATTATGAATCTTAATTTAGCAGGGACTAGGTGAACAATCTTTTATAACAGAAATAAGCTGGAGACACTTCTTGTAAGGACCACATTCACATAACATACTTCAACAGGCTGGGGAAACATTTTTTGCAGACACCCAACCTTGGGCGAAAAGACAGCTCTAGGTGCAGCCTCCTGAAAGCCTGTAACAAGCCATGGATGACCACAGCCACCTCTCCGCCACTTCCCTGGGCTCTCACCTGAGGGAAACCCACAAAGTAGGTGGCCACATTTCCAACTGAGGTTTCCTCCCCTCTGGGGGTACAACTAGACTTCAGTGAGACAGGGCAGGCAACATCATGGGCAAGAGAAGCCTTCTTACACATCAGGCTGGCACTCAAAAGCAACAGCCAGAATGGGAGCCACTGAAGATCTGGTAGCCAGGCAGTGAGAGTTGAAGCTGACGACTGAACATTGGGACAACTTTCAAATGATGGACCTGGGATATTGGTCATCCTGTGTTCCTCATTGTAAGGATGGACCTGCCCATCCCATCAGTTCCCCCTCCCACTCAACCCCCCCAGTTCTCCCTTCTAGGCCAATTTGTCCATATTAACATCCCCCCTCCAGATAAGAAACATAATCTATCAAGAATTGACCAAGATAAACCAGAACACAGGGATTCCGAACTATAAGCACTTGGAGGTCTTCTGGGGAGGACAAACAAAGCCTCATTATGCATCCACATAATCAAAGGAACTGCCACAAGGTCCCCCTAAACCAAGGGTGTCAAACTGCCAGCCCATGGGGTGGATGCATCATAGCAAAACCGTGTGCACCCCATTGCTGGCAATGGAAAAAAAATCATGATGCATCATGACACATCACATGATGTTGAGAGTTTGACACCCCTGCCCTAAACCAACACCTTGATGGTTGTGGAAAAAATCAGCTATTCCAGGCTGTCACTTTCCTGCCTCTTAGGCAGTTCTCATGCAAAAAATAATCTTTCTAGAACAGATGGCAAATGAAATTTCACTCCAGTTACAAGGAATTATAAAATCAGCTCCAAATTAGGATTGAAACATGGAGATCTCATTGAAAAAAAAATCCCACACTCTTAACATTAGGCTGGGTTCAAGAATACTGAGTGCTTCCATGGAGATGAAGCACAGGCAGCACTAGAGTTAAGCGTCACCAACCTAGAATGGCACCAAACTGCATAACTCTGGGTGACCTTTCCTAGCAGCCTCTGGAGACAAGAGACCCCATTGAAGGACAGCAGAAGTCACTTTCCTGGCTGTTGAACTATCTCCATCCAGCATGACTTTCTGGACATGTCCTAACAGGAAGGAGTAAGACCACTACAGAACACTGCCCCAAGGAGTGTATCTGTGACTTTTCTCTAATGTGCTTTTCTCCAGCTATCCCTCCTTACATAGAATAAATTCAGGGTCCCAACAGCAGAAGCTCCTTCTCACTGCAATCATCACCATCCCTGTCTCTGAGACCTCTTCTCCTATGTCTCCAGTGACTGCCTTTGATGTAAACATCAGACTGAAGCAACATGGAAGGGATCCTGCATCAGAAAAGGATAAATATCACAGGTTATGCTTTTTGTGGCTCACATTACAGGACAGACAGGAGCTGTGCTCTTGAATATATTTTCTGTCTCTTCCAGGTGAATCTTGGTTCATCTCTGGAAAGCCACAGGATATTCCATCCTGGCAGAATGCTTTGAATTCTTCTAATTCTTTTTTAGAAATAGGAAGGAGATTGATTCCACCCCATGAATTATGGACCTCCTGCTTCTGCTTCTGCTTCTGATGCTGCTGGTGTCCCAGCCACTCTCTGGGAAGCTGAGAATGAAGTGCCCACTGAATTTGGACAACCAGGATGAAGAAAATCCATGGAGCTATTATAGCCCAGGAGATCTTCTCATTGGTATAGTCATCTCTGAATCAGGAATAAAACCTGCAACATTACCTTTCAACATGGCTCCTTCTAGTCAGATTCAGCTGTAAGTCATGCAGTGGAGTTTCATTCCCTCCATTTGCAGTTCTAACACTCTTCTTTTTTTCTTCTTGTTTTACTTACTCTTATATTGCAGGATCTGACAATTGCTTTGAATCCTTTTGATTAACACAGCCTTTCTGTTTTGTCTTATTTTCTGAGAGTAGAAACATGAGGCAAATGAAACCTGAAAGAAGTCCACATTATTTTCCTCTCTCTGTTCAATCCTAAATTCATGACTGGAATACTGACTTTGGTTGAAAGTAATGATTGAAATGGTTCTAATTTCTTCTGCCCAACCATTTCCATATTTTTATAACTGATTGATATCCAAAGTCTGATTTTTAAAGGAATAGAAGATGACTTGTTTTTAGAACAGCTTCTCTGGGTCACTTATCAAAAATCTCCTTCCTTTAATGGTGGTTCTTCTTTAATGACTGAATTATTCTGGGCTATGAATATTAGTACTGCTAAAAATAATTGTATGTTTCTCATTTGTTAAACCTTTTTGAGGACTATCCCAATCCTCAACACTAACAATATTAAAGGGTGATGGGTGACTCTCATTTGCCTCTAGTTTTGGATCAATATTGGCTTATGTTTCAGTTACTTTGTAGAGACAAAAGATGATTAAATGGAGAAAAAGTATTGTTGCTGTTGTTGCTGTTGATGATGCTAATATTAAAATGATCATGGTTTCACACTAGTTCATCCTATAGAAAGCTACTACGCATAATTTGCAATATTGAAGTGGTGAAGGGGAATCTCCAGCTCCTGTACAATCTCACACTTGGCTACAACATCCATGACAACTATGATAACACCCTCGGCACTTCAGATGCCTTACTGGACATGCTCTCTACTGGAGAAGCCAATGTTCCCAACTACAGCTGTGGAAGGAAGGACAAGCTTTTGGCTCTTGTTGATGGAGCTCACAGAGATAGCTCCATCCAGATGTCAACATTAGCAGACACCTACAAAGTCCCACAGGTTTGTGTTTGTCCTTCCCTTTCTGTAAAGTGAGGGGGTGTTGGTGTGTAAGCAATAAGATTTTCCAAAAGAGGCTGGACATTCATTTCGTCTGGATTGGTATAGGATCTCTTGCTATGGGTAGGGGGTGGACTAGAAAACCTCCATGGTCCCTTCCATTCCATTTTTGTTCATTTGTTTGAGAGTATGTTTGGGGCTCAATGGAGCCATGAGAAGTAGGATTGATATATACCAAAAAGTAAGACAAAGGTGTTGCCAATATAACATTTGGGTTGCATGTGCTGTTAAGAGGACTTAGCTCCTATTCTCATAATAATTATCTGATTATGGATAAGTCAAAGTCAAAAGTTATGGTCTTTGGAAACTGACAGCATTGCCATATAGGGCTAATTGATGAGGAGGCAACAGAGCAAGTTCACACCTTTCCTTACCTGGGGGAACTTTTCTCTGGGACTGGATCTGGGCTCCCTCAACATCAAAGGAGCTCATTTAGAAGGCACAAGATATGCAGCTTCCTTAGACTGAATTATTAAATACAAAATATCAAGGTTATCATTATGCGCTTATATTGAGCTGAACTTTGGGATTAAATTTATATCACTACCAGAACAAATCCGATCACATCATCTGAGAAGTATCTTGAGGGTGGATAAAAGGACTTCAGCTGCTGCCCTCAGAGCAGAATTAGGAATTTATACAATTTATAAAACTGGGGCATATAATTAATGCTATGGAAACTGATAAAGAGTCCCCAAACTCTATTATAACAAACAAATTTCATTTAAAACATTCTTGATTTTATATTAGGAACTGTTGTCTCCCTGTCTTTTTTGCCACTCGAGAAAAACCTAAAAAAATGCTGCACAAAGAATCCAAGATGGTCAAAATAGAGAAAAGTAGAGCCATCTTCAGTAAGGCTGGCACACTGAAAGGCATCAGCTGCTACAAATGTACCTTCCAAGTATTGAGTTAAATCTTCCAAACTCCTTACAATGAATATACTTGTATTTGTGGAGCTCCAGAAATAGGAGATGTAATGCATCTATTATTTTGAATGAGAATTGTTTAAGAAAGAGGGAGATCAATATCTTGGATTGCACTTTAGAGAAACAATCTAATGGCATCCTAATATTTTTAAAAATGTATTTTCTCTGTGCTCAGAATTCAAAAATTATATATAATAAAGTCCTTTTCGGAAGGAAATTATGGTGTGACTGTGGTAAATTCTGGGTTATAAAGAAATACTATTTTCATTCTTTTAGATTATTCTATTGTAGTTATTTTTCCAAATTCTGTTTTTACATGCAATCTTGTTAATGTTCTGTGTTTTATATTCTGTATCTTGATATGGCCTAATGACTAATCAACAGGAAACGTTCTAATATGTGCATGAGAAAAAATATTGGATTTATTAAAAGCTAAAAATTGGGACTTGGTAGGACCCCAAATATGACACAGAATTCTTCATTGTTTTTTCAGATCAGTAATAAAATTGCTTCAGTGGGTCTGAGTGATAAAAATCAATTCTCTTTTTTCCATCCGATGTTCCCCAAAGAAGGATTCCAGTACCCAGGAATTGTCCAAATTCTCCTCCATTTTGGATGGACCCTGATTGGTCTCTTTGCTCCAGACACAGAGAAGGGAGATAATTTCATGAGGACTTTTACTCCTATGCTTGTCAAGAATAGAATTTGTGTTGTTATATCACAACGATTGTCAACGACTGGACATACCGCATTCCTCAGGGATGCCCTCTCTAAGTGGAGACAAGTCAACATCTTTGTTCACTTCATAGAATATGATTCCCCTTGGGACATTATTCTTCTCTTCCATTCAACACTTGAAGATTTGCCAGGACCCACTGAAGGGAAAGTCTGGATCTTGACAGTGACTGGAATATTTTTATTGAAAAAGTATAGGCGTCTCAAGTATGTCCATAGTATTTGGAGCATTCCCTTTCAGTGGAAAAAGAGTTGGAAAAACAATAATGCCTTTAAAAGAGATTTCTTTGTGGAACCTGAATTTCAAGCTGAGTATTTTCACTGTTCTGTTTCAAAACACCCCTTTTCTGTCAAAGGCTGGAAAACATGCACCCAGAAAGCACCAATGGAGACCCAAGAGAAAAAGAATAGGATGCAGGTCCAAAATGACGGTAGTACCTATAGCATCATTAAGATTCTGGCCCATGCCTTAAATGCTGCATCCAAACCCCAGAGGAGAAGGAAGAAGGGTGAAGAGAAGTTGGGGGCTCCAAGGCTGCAGCCGTGGAAGGTATGGGGTCCCAACAAGGATCCATCAAACTAAGGTCCTTTTCAGGGTCTTTTGTGCTCTCTGGGCTTTGTGGTTTGAGATCTTAAGCTTCTGTACAACATCTCCTACTTATCAGAAGAGTGCTGCATCCTCTCTTCAACAACCAAGACTTTATATATATTAAAAAAAAAGTTCCCAGACTTTTTCTGATTTTAAGCTCCTGTAAACTAGGACAAGAAACAATGGTTGGAAACTGATCAAAGAGAGAAGCAACCTGGAATTAAGGAGAAACTGCCTAATAGTGAGTTCGGAGGACCAGAGAAAGAGATGCAGGGAAGGATTAGATAAGATGGCGTTTGAGGGGGGGCAACCCACAGCTGCGTAACAGGCAGAGAAAGAAACTCAGAAAAAGACCTCCCTTAATTTTTTGACTGTCAAAAGAGATGGTGAAAGATTTGTGCTTTCACACTGCAAGATTTTGTTAATATAGCCTTGCAATAAAGTAGAATTACTTCAACTGGTCATTTTTCCTATCTCCTCTACCTGAATGAAGATTAACCTTGCAACTTCCTTCTTAACAAATCTTTGCTTTCCGGTAATCACCCAATTGTTTGCAAGGAGTTTATGAATACTCTAGTAATAATAATAATAATAATAATAATAATAATAATAATAATAATAATAATAATAATAATAATAATAATAATAATAATAATAATAATAATAATAATAATAATAATAATAATAATAATAATAATAATAATAAAGTTGATAGGGACCTTGGAGGTCATCGAGTCCAACCCCCTGCTCAGGCAGGAAACCCTATACCATTTTGGACAAATGGCTGTCCAGTCTCTTCTTAAAAACTTCCAGTGTTGGAGCATTCACAGCTGCTGGAGGCAGGTTGTTCCATTGGTTAATTGTTCTAACTGTTAGGAAGTTTCTCCTTAGTTCTAGGTTGCTTCTCTCCTTGATTAGTTTCCATCCGTTGCTTCTTGTCCTGCCTTCAGGCACTTTGGAGAATAGCTTGACTCCCTCTTCTTTGTGGCAGCCCCTGAGATATTGGAACACTGCTATCATATCCCCCCTCGTCCTTCTCTTCATTAAACTAGACATACCCAATTCCAGCAAACGTTCCTTATATGTTTTAGCCTCCAGACCTCTAATCATCTTTGTTGCTCTTCTCTGTACTCTTTCTAGAGTCTCAACTTCTTTTTTACATTGTGGTAACCAAAACTGGATGCAGTATTACAAGTGTGGCCTTACCAAGGCATTGTAAAGTGGTATTAATACTTCACATGATCTTGATTCTATCCCTCTGTTAATGCAGCCTAACACTGTGTTGGCCTTTTTGGAAGCTGCAACACACTGCTGGCTCATATTTAAGTGATTGTCCACTAGGACTCCGAGATCCATCTCACAGTTGCTACTATTGAGCAAGATACCATCTATACTATACCTGTACATTTGGTTTTTCTTGCCTAAATGTAGAACATTACTTTTTTCACCGTTGAATTTCATTTTGTTAGATAGTGCCCAGTGTTCAAGTCTGCCCAGATCCTTCTGTATCTTAAGCCTGTCTTCTGGAGTGTTGGCTATTCCTGCCAGCTTGGTGTCATCTGCAAATTTGATGAGTTCCCCATCTATCCCCTCGTCCAAATCGTTGATGAAGATGTTGAAGAGCACTGGGCCTAGAACAGAGCCCTGGGGCACCCCACTACACACTTCCCTCCATGTAGATACAGTTCCATTGAGGACCACACGCTGAGTACGGCCGGTCAGCCAGTTACGAATCCATCTGGTGGTGATGCTGTCTAACCCACATTTTTCTATCTTATCGAGTAGTAGGTTGTGATCTACTTTATCAAATGCCTTACTGAAGTCCAAGTAAATTATATCCACAGTATTCATCTGATCCACTAATTTTGTCGCTTGGTCAAAGAATGCAATGAGATTTGTCTGGCATGATCTGTTTTTGTTTGATTATCTTTTCCAGAATATTGCCAGGTATTGAGGTCAGGCTGATAGGTCTGTAGTTTCCTGGATCTATTTTTTCCCCTTTTTTGAAGATGGGAACTACATCAGCTCTTTTCCAGTCCTCTGGTAGTTCCCCAGTGCTCCAGGATCTTTGAAAAATATAGTTAAGTGGTTCTGAGATCACATCTGCCAGTTCGTTGAGAGCTTTGGGGTGTAATCTATCTGGTCCTGGTGATTTGAACTAGTCTAGACTGGATAGGTGCTCACTTACCATTTTCTTGCCTATCTTAACTTGTGTTTCTAATCTATTTTTTATGGTACTGTTTTTGATAGGTTGGACTGTTTTTTCCCTTTGTGGAAAGACAGATGCAAAAAATGAGTTAAATAGTTCTGCTTTCTCCCTGTTGCTTGTCACCTTCTTGCCACTTTCTCCCACTAATGGATCAATCATTTCCTTCTTGTTTTTTACACGTTGAAAGAAGCTTTTTTTGTTATTTTTGACTTTGGTCGCAAGCCTTAGTTCATTTTGAGCCTTAGCTTTCCTCACTTCATCTTTGCAGGCTCGGGCTATTTGCTGATATTCTGCTTTAGTTATGTGCCCCTCTTTCCATATTTTATACTTGTCCTTTTTATCTTTCAATTTATCAGAGAGATCTTTATGCAGCCATGCTGATTTCTTCTGAGAGCTGTTATTTTTCCTCTTTGTTGGTATTGTGCTAGACTGGGCTTTTATTATCTCATTTTTCAATATTTCCCAAGCTTCTTGAGTTGTTTTCCCCTTGAGGATTCTCATCCATGGAATCGTTCCCAAGCTCTTTCTAAGTTTATTGAAATTAGCTCTTTTAAAATCCAAGACTCTAGTTTGACTGTGTTCTATTGCTTGTGCTTCCAGAATGTTGAATTCCAATATTGCATGATCACTCCTCCCCCCCAAGGTTCCTGTGGCTTCAACACCTTCTATCATTTCATCTCTGTTAGTGAGAATTAGATCCAATATGGCTAAGCCCCTAGTTCCCTTCTCTACATTTTGGGAGACAAAGTTGTCTGCTAGGTTTGCAATGAATCTGTTTGATCTTCCACTTGGTGCAGAGTTTGTCTCCCAGTTGATGTCAGGGTACTTAAAGTCCCCCATTACTATTGTGATGTGCTTCCTACATATCATAGTTAGCTGTGTATTTTGTTTACTTGATTGGTGACCTTTGCTAGATTGTTATATATGATTGACCATTTTTGTCAATTACATTTTGTCAATATACATTTTATCCGTATACTACATGATTTAGAAATATTGCTGAATCTTTGTACTTCAATTTTGAAGATAATAGTAACACTTGTTCTCTAACTCACAATATTTGTAAGTTAAACAACCATAGAAGAAAGATTCAAATGTAAAAAGTGATAAGAGATAAGAAACCAAGATTTCTGCTTTTAAATTCCTGGATGTTTCCATTCTAGTTCCATCCATTTCTAGAGAAGAGGGAATTGTACAATCTTTCCCTGATGAAAGTGTACTTGGATCAATATGGAGTCCTAGCAGCAGACATGGTGATCTTTATTATGGTAGTTCTCCCTGTTCTGGACCAACCAGTAGCTAAGAAGTGTATGTTAGGATGTTTAGCATTTATAGGGTTAAGCGCTGTTTCCTTAGGAGATGGCTTATGGGTAATGTAGTTTAAGCAGTCAGTTTATCTAGTCAGTGGGAGGAGTTCAAAGGTTTATGACTGGACTTCCTGGCTCTGTGCCATTGTTTGATTCTCTTCACTTTGGGACCCAGCCTCATGGCTCAGACATCATTCAACATGTACTTAGCATTTATTCAACACATATGTTATAATACAGGACAGGAGGACATCACTGTCTTTCAACCTAATGATATGGATTCAGATTAATATTGCATTCCAGACGTATTTCATCTTAATCGTGAGTTGTTGATTATCTCTGTGAATAAAGTATTCTTCTTTGATCTGTTCATTCGAGTAAAAGCTACCTGTCTACACGGGAGTAAGGCACTCACGACCGTGGAAACAGGATAGTTGAAAGACATTGTTAAAATTCTGTGCCTTGTATGGAAGTATGAATTGCAGCCTTACCAGTAAATTCATTAATCTTCTTCGTATCAGCTTGGATGCAGTAAAGTTAATGCAATTCTCTATACCTAGTCTGAGTGAAGGGAGAACAGCTGAACTCTTGCTAGTTGAAATCAGTGATTACCTTCACGTTAGCTTGGAATGTTTCAAGTAAAGGACTGTAAATATTCTTTGCACTGTTCTGAAGACGCTAGTGAATCTGTTTGCCAGCCAAAGTTGCATGTAAAGACTGCCTTTAAAGAACAAAGAAACTTTAGAACGGGCGATTTCCCCCCCTCTCCTTGCCTGCAACTCAAAATGTGTGTGTGTGCCTGCTTGTAATCTATGCTAGAATAAGTTCTCTTC
This sequence comes from Azemiops feae, assembly GCA_023970755.1. Classification (NCBI taxonomy): domain Eukaryota; kingdom Metazoa; phylum Chordata; class Lepidosauria; order Squamata; family Viperidae; genus Azemiops; species Azemiops feae. Next base: position 94,095 of record JALGBA010002385.1, read on the forward strand.
GATGCAAGCCAGCCTGTTTGTTCTGAATCACCCTGTTTGATGGTTTGCAAGTATCAAACCTTTCTCCTTCTTTGCCTGCAATCCAGACGCAAGTTTGTTGGAAAGAGAGGAAAGTTGTTAATCTGCAGAGGCTTCGTTCAAAAGACTTTTCAGAGCAGGCAACCTCCCCCACCTGGCCATAAAACTTGGTTCCAAGACAAAGCAGTAGTCAAACCATTAATTGCCATGGTAACTAAGCAACTGGGGTTTAGAAGAGCTGAACTCCATCAAGAAACCCCCTCCCTTGGAATCTAAATATTGTGTCTCTAAAAGTTCAAAGAGTTGAGCAGCTTCCACTCCTTTGTTTGCAACTCACACAGTGTGAAACAAACAGAAATTAAAGTGGGGAAAACAGATATGTTTGTGCTGTGAAAGGAGACTAGCATTGTTACTGAGAGAATTGTTTTTAAACTGCAAACATTTGTGTTTTCATCACAATTTTGTCTGCTTGGATAGAAAAGAGAGAGACCCTTAGTTACAGCCTTGCTGGAGAATTCAGACACTTAGTTGCTAAGTGAAGCATAGGTGCAGCACCCCCCATCCAGAAGCTAAGCTGCAGAGAGCAGACGTGCACCTACTCAAGCAAGCAACATCCCCTAGAGGGTAAAAAGTGAACTTCACCTGAAATATTCACTCATGCAAGCAGTGATCCCTAGTAGTAAAAGGGTGAATTTCACTGAAGCATCCAAACAAGCAAGCAACGTCCCCTTGTGGACAAAAAGTGAACTTCACCTGAAGTAATCACTCAAGTAAGCAACACCCCCTAGGGGGTAAAGAGTGAACTTCAACTGAAGTACCCAAGCAAGCAAGCAACACCCCCTAGTGGTGCACCTACTTAGCACAGTTCAAGGAGAAACAAGCAGCAAATTAACCTTGCTTATTCCGCGAAGCTATACGACCCAGGTGGAGACATACAGGAAGCCAGCGAGAGCTTAGTATGCTTCAGAGGTCCACAGCTTGTAAGGTGGTTTAAGAAGACACAATTTGGCTGGCTTTTCTCAAAGCGATACCAAGGAACAACGCTGAGTGGTGACTACTAGATACAGCAGACTTGCCCCCAACCACGCAGCAAGTGTCACCTGATAGCGGGGGAGAGAATCTCCCTGATAAGACTACACGGATAAGGCACCCTGGTGGTGAAAGAGGGAACTTCACGTGAAGCAATCACTCAAGCAAGAAGCGACCCCTAGTGGTCAAAAGAAGGAATTTCCCTGAAGTGGCTACCCAGAGAGAGAGACCCTCAGTGGTCAAAGAGTGAACTTCACCGAAGCAGTCACTCACGCAAGCAGTGAACCCTAGTGGTCAAAGGGTGAACTTCATTGAAGCACCCATGCACGCAAGAGAGCACTCCCCGGTGGTGCCTCTATTGTCAGACAGTACTCCGGTGGCTGATCTGTAAACAGCAAGCTAGCATTTATCTACACAGAGAGTACACCAACGGTGCCTCTACAGCGACCCCTAGTGGTCAAAGAATGAAGTTCACTAAACTCATTCAAATTGTCTAGGAAAACCTCTGAGTCTTCCCTAGTCATGGCAAAGTGGCCTATTGGACCAGGAAAGCTGGTCCAACCAATCAACCTCGATTGGTATGAGTCTGAAGTTTCCTGTCATTCACATGCCCTACCCCAGCGACCCCATGGGGAACCCTCTCACACCTCCAACAAAGCTTCATCCTTTCGCAGTGTCTTACCACGATCCCGCGCGTATTCTCACGCGTACTCCAGCGTGTCACATCAACCTTCCGTTTCAGGCGTCTCCCATCATTCTAAAGCATCTTCTCGGCATAGCCGAACATCCCGCATTTCAAGGGCAGAGAGCTTGGCCATTCGAGCCGAAGAAGCAGAAATCGAAGCTAAAGCAGCCAACGCAGTCTTTCGTGTGTTGGAAGCGGAGCAGCAGAAAAAGAAAGAATTGGCGGAGATAGAGGCTGAAGCAGCCCAAATAGAGGCTGAAGCAGCCCAAGAAGCAGCCCAAAGAGACGCTGAAGCAGCTCAATTGAAGGCCAAGCGAGAGGCTGAAGCAGCCCGAATAGAAGCCAAACGAAAGGCTGCCCAAAACGAGCTTGAGCTTATGGAGAAACAACGAGAGGTGGAACATAAAGCAGCAACAGCGAAAGCCCTTCAGAGAACACTCCAGCAGAGAACACTCCAACACGCCACATTCTCGCACAACCACGAAAGAGAATCTCGATCACCAAATGTGCCAACTGGCCAGGGAGCCGGCAATGCACCATCTGAACGACGAGAACCCCCTCAACAAGTATGCACACAAGAAGCCAGACCTCCTCAGCTCAACGTAGAGGCAGAGGAATTCAAGCCAAGACCACAAAGTCCTTCATCCGTGCCACTGGAAATTAACCCCAACAAGAAGTATTCTGAAGAAAAATGCCAGCCGTCTGTACCACGTTTCCCTGCTCTTGGGAACAATGTCTTTGAGGTTCAACAAGAAGCCACTGAGCATGCTTCAGATGACCTCAACACCGTACCAACTCAGTCTGATGGCAAACCCTGCATAGCACCATTGGATCCTCCAACATCCTGGAGAAGAAGGTTAGATTTAAGAGAGTACAAGGCCTGCTGCAAATACTGTGAGTCTATGGAACACACGGCCAAAGCTTGTACAGCTATGGGGAATTGTCATCACAAGAGTGACAAGCACCCAAGAGCCCTGCATCCAGACTCTGATCAGTTACAAAACACAGTTTCTACTCCACTTTCTGCCAAGGAGCCCCAGCACAGCTCCAAAGAGCGCCCAGAGTCACCCGCCAAGGTCAACTGCACATTAGTGTGTAGCGACCCACCATTCCCTAGTGGATCCCCAAGCAAAGAAACATCTTTCACAACGTGCTCTGTACCGCAGAGCACGGCGGGGAGAAAAGTCACGGGACTCTGCATCCAGCCGGTAGATGGGAGTTCACGGTCCCTAAATCCTGGATTGGTCATCCCAGGAACATTCTTTATCGACCAGCTCCCCCCAATTGCCTTACGGTTCCTAAAACCTGAAGCCGAACTCTTGGCTCCGTTGAGAGTAGACGCCCCAGTCACCTTCGCCTACCACGGCATGGTCAGAGGCCCAACAAGCCCCTCAACTGCCATTAAGATGGAATCTGAATGGGTCATCCCAGGAACGGTCTGTGTTGACCAACTGCAAACTCCAACCCAGGAGAATAACTCAACAACCTCCATTCCTAGTAATGGAAGAGCACCTCACTTAAAACCACGTCAGGAACACTTCACACTTGTGACAACCAAACCCATTTTGGAAGCAACAGTGTTCCAGACTAGTAAAAGTCACAATGACTTAGCCTTGTCCATAGAGGACAAAAACTTTCTGCAGCTACGCGCGTTCTCCCAGAGCACCACACATTGGGACGGACCACGTCTGCCAGAACAGAAACGAGACTGGGAGTCGTTGAGCACACTATTAAAATGTCTCCAAAGCATACACGTGCAACGTATGTATATCGCCAGCTCACCCCCCACCGTACAAAAGAAAGAAATGTACGCTCTCTCAGATGTGTCAACAAAGGTGATTGCAGCCATAGGATACATCACAGTCTACAGCGGGGAGAGAGTCTACAGCGGGGAGAGCTTCATTCATGTCGTTTTTGTCATTGGAAAGGTGAAAATAACAACACAACAAGGCCACAACGTACCAAGGTTAGAACTCTACGGTACCATATTGGCAGTGAAATTTACTATCCTGACAACACAAACGATAGGTCTTGAGCTACAAACCACCACCTTCTACACAAACAGCAAGGTGATGCCAAGCTACATCTGCTACCAAAGCAGACACTTCTACGTCTATGTAGGCAATAGAGTAGAAAAGATTGAAACATCCTCAAGTCCTGAGCAATGGCAACATGTGCCAACAGAACAGAACGTTGTGGACCAAGTCAAACGATCCACCCTTGCATCACAGCTAGCAAAATTGATCTGGCTAAAAGGTCCTGAGTTCCAGACCATCTGCTTGTCCACAGTGGGCAAAGAGACAGAGAAACCGCCTTCTAAACGTTTCCTACCACCAGCCCGCTTTAAACGCCCCTCCAAACGAAGACCCATCAGATTGGGCATAGTATTGATCGTCCTGATCACTTGTCTTAGCATCCAAGGGACTAACTTTATAGAAGCCTGCAAGGACTTACAGACTATTGAAGGTATTTGTCATGAGCCAATAATTGACAAGGGCCTGAAGGCTAAAAATTACCCTTCCCATGCATCTCACATGGGAGAAACGTGGGAGCGCATGATTGGCAGACCCCGCACAATCATAGACTCTATGGTGACAAAAACACCCACGTTGACACATGAGGTTCTCACTACCTGCATGGCAGAAGAAGTAGCCATCATCAGCGCTGATCCAGTGGTTCCAGTCTCTTCTGTTCCTGAGAATCCTGTGATCTCAGCTTCCTTTGTTCCAGAGTATCTTCTGGATCCTGATTCTTCTGTTCCTGAGTATCCAGTGGATCCAGCTCCTTCAGTCCCTGAGTATCCTGTGGTCTCAGTTTCTTTTGTTCCAGAGATTCCTGTGGTTCCAGATTTCTTTGTTCCAGATTTGTCTGTTCCTGAGGTTCCTGTGGATTCAACTTCTTCGGTTCCTCAGTATCCAGTGGTTTCAGCCCCTTCGGTTCCTGAGTATCCAGTGGACCCAGCTTCATCTGTTCCTGAGGTTCCTGTGGTCCCGGCTTCCTTTGTTCCTGTGAATCCTGTGGATCCAGGTGCCTTTGTTCCTAAGAATTTTTGGGTTTCAGTTTTCCTGACCCAGAAGTCCCTTTGGTTCCAGTTTCTCCTACAGACAGGAGACCTTGTCTTGTTGAAAGAGAAGGACGTATTCCAGAACTATTGGCCCAAGGGACTTGTGCATCGGGCCCCACCTAGTTTGCTGGACTAGTTCGCCAAGCTGAAGTCCAGATCGTGAAGCCACATGAGTCAGACTATGACTCAAAGACTCTTGTGAAAAGGCTGTACACCAGGCCAATTACCGACCTGGTCCTGCTGCAAAGAAGACCGAACTGGAAGATTAAGCCTCAAGCCATGTATATTGTGTTTACCTCATGATTGCATTGTTTGATGTAACACCTTGTTTATCTCTGTTATAGTTGTGCATGTTTGTATTTACCTTACAGTTATGCATGTTTACATGTCTTGATACCATGTTTTGCCTATTTTAGTTAAATAGTTAGTAATGAAAATTGTATGCCTTAATGTTATACTTTGCTTATTCTAGTCAGCTAACAGCGAAATTGCATGTCTGATGTTACGTTTTGCTTATTTTAGTTAGTTAGTTGTGGAAATTTATATTTCCAAGCGGGGAGTGTTCTGGACCAACCAGTAGCTAAGAAGTGTATGTTAGGATGTTTAGCATTTATAGGGTTAAGCGCTGTTTCCTTAGGAGATGGCTTATGGGTAATGTAGTTTAAGCAGTCAGTTTATCTAGTCAGTGGGAGGAGTTCAAAGGTTTATGACTGGACTTCCTGGCTCTGTGCCATTGTTTGATTCTCTTCACTTTGGGACCCAGCCTCATGGCTCGGACATCATTCAACATGTGATTAGCATTTATTCAACACGTATGTTATAATACAGGACAGGAGGACATCACTGTCTTTCAACCTAATGATATGAATTCAGATTAATATTGCATTCCAGACGTATTTCATCTTAATCGTGAGTTGTTGATTATCTCTGTGAATAAAGTATTCTTCTTTGATCTGTTCATTCGAGTAAAAGCTACCTGTCTACACGGGAGTAAGGCACTCACGACCGTGGAAACAGGATACTCCCCAAACAGGATCCCACCAACAAGCGATTGGGGAGTTTTGAAAGACAAAGACTTACAATCAGCCTATATAATTTGTTACAGTTACAATTGCTCAACAAGGTGGGGAAAATATTGATGTCTTTTCTCTTTTATCCAAAGCCGTTTCAAGTGAGCTAAACCGAGTCAAAAAAGTGGGTAATCTTCACTGAGACTTGAATGTGTGGAGTAAAACTTCTATAATTTTCTTAGGCAGATAAGCATGCTTCAGTTCTATTGACCAAGGTTTCCCTTCTGATGCTGTCATGCTGAACATTGTAAGTTGATCCAAAATGAGATATGGGGTGATTATTATTTAGGACACAAATCATTGCCATTTAGTGTCCCTTCGGCAGTTTAGTATCACCATCAAACTGGTGAGACAGGGCCTCATATGCTGGAGATTTTGGTGTTAATAGCTTCAGGTTCGCTAGTTTTTTGCCTTCAAATATCAAAGGTGAAGGCAATTCTGTTGACCAGTCCCTGAGTTCAGATTTGGACTGAATCCAATGAAATGGAATCAAAACTGGATGGAGGTCCTGTTGGTCCAATAGTTAAATAAGCTTCATCTTGCCTCGATTGGAGTCAGGGGTCTCCCAAAATCCCTTGAATGCAACTGTTTATCTTTATTGTTAGCTGCCTTAGGACACACTGACAGGCTACAAATCAAACTAATAATAAATATGAGTGTGTATTTCCCAGTCAGATTGTGTCACCTAATTGTATTCTCTCAACAGAAAGGACCATGTGTTGCATACCTTGTGTTGAATATCCCTTTCACACATAAGGCTGACACTCATGACCCATGTGGTGCATCAAAAAATGCCTGACTCAGCCTTATTGTGGAATACATTCTCATGACCTCCCCTCCATCTCACCTCACTATAGTTTTAGAACCTAGTGAGCCAGTTTTAGTTTTAGTTCACCAGCATGGCAGCCATATAAACTGAACAAATATATTTATCAATGAAGAATATCTTTAAGGTTGACAGCCCTTATTTGTAAGGAAAATTTCCTTTTTATCTTAATTGGGAGATAATTTTGGACTGCTTTCAAAGGGAAGCAGCTTTGCAATGTTTTCTGCACTCCAGAAGAAACCTTTCCAGATCCTACTGGTCAAACGTTTCTTTCTTCATCACAGTTTTCTTCTATTTCAATAAATCCAATGAAATGAAAATTTAATAAATTTTTACAATAAAGTTTACGCTAAAATTTAGTATTTTAGATATTATATTTTAAAATAAAACATGTATGAAGAGTGAAGGAGTGCATGTTAATTCCACTATGAGGAGGAACCCACCGGTTGCCACTTAATGCTTAAATCTTTTCCCAATTTTATCCCTCCAGACTTTGTTAAGTAGAAAGCTACTTTATTGTAATCTGATAAGTCAGAAGGGAGGAACTGAATGAGGCATCTTCCTGCAATTCTACCTCCTGCAACCATTTGGAAGTGGTCAGAGATTTCATATTTTCCTAGGTGAAGCCCAGAGATGACTTGGCTAATAATGTTCATGTCTACCTCCATCTTAAATGGATGGTGAGTCCTGACATATTTTCTTTGGCATTTCTTCTTTTTCTGTTTAGTCTCTGCCTCAGTCTAAATGTGTGGGAAAATCCTGGATTTGTCAAGCAGGCTCGAGAAGGAGAGCCATTTTGCTGCTATGACTGCATTCCTTGTCCAGAGGGGACCATCTCCACTCAGGAAGGTGGGTGACACCATAGGGAAACTTTGATCAATATGCATGTTAAAGATACATGTAAGTTTGATTGTTTAATTCTCAACTTGAATGGTGTCCAATTTCTTCCCTAAATGGGATTTATAAGAAAAATATCTTGACGGGTGAGGTAGAAAGAAGGATGTTGTGGATTGCATGGGAAATCTCTCTTTCATTTCCCAGTTTGGATGTTTCCATCCATATTTATCTTTCTTAGAAATATCTGCATTCTTGGTAATTTGAGGAATGATTTTAGATCAATGGGTTTTGTTTACCTAAACCAACTTTACATTACAGGCTGATAGATGCATTGATCAATCATTCATTTGATCAGTTAATCTTTATGTCATTATAAGCTGAAATATCTAATTGGGAGGAACAATAGAGGGAGAGATGTTGAGTTAAAGGAACCATGAAAACCAAACAGAAGATTCAGCATAAAATAATAATAACAATAAAGTTGGAAGGGACCTTGGAGGTCATCGAGTCCAACCCCCTGCTCAGACAGGAAACCCTACACTATTTCGGACAAATGGCTGTCCAGTCTCTTCTTAAAAACTTCCAGTGTTGGAGCATTCACTGCTTCTGGAGGCAGGTTGTTCCATTGGTTAATTGTTCTAACTGTCAGGAAGTTTCTCCTTAGTTCTAGGTTGCTTCTCTCCTTGACTAGTTTCCATCCGTTGCTTCTTGTCCTGCCTTCAGGCGCTTTGGAGAATAGCTTGACTCACTCTTCTTTGGGGCAGCCCCTGAGATATTGGAACACTGCTATCATGTCCTCCCTCATCCTTCTCTTCATTAATGTAGACATACCCAATTCCAGCAAACATTCCTTATATGTTTTAGCCTCCAGTCCCCGAATCATCTTTGTTGCTCTTCTCTGTTCTCTTTCCAGAGTCTCAACCTCTCTTTTACATGGGGGTGACCAAAACTGGATGCAGTATTCCAAGTGTGGCCTTACGAAGTCATTGTAAAGTGGTATTAATACTTCACGTGATCTTGATTCTATCCCTCTGTTAATGCAGCCTAACACTGTGTTGGCTTTTTTAGCAGCTGCAGCACACTGCTAGCTCATATTTAAGTGATTGTCCACTAGGACTCCGAGATCCCTCTCACAGTTACTACTATTGAACAAGGTACCCCCTATACTATACCTGTACATTTGGTTTTTCTTGTACAGGTATCGTGGGGTACCTTGCTCAATAGTAGTAACTGTGAGATATCAAATAGATATTTCCTCTCTACCTTTTCTTATCTTTCCAATTTTCTTTCTTGTTAAATACTGTAGTGAGATATAACACCAAAAAAAAAAAAAAAGGAATATAGTCATGGTCCTGAAAGGAAAAAAAATTCTAACATGCAGTGTTGGGATTAAAATGAACAGAAAGGAGGGGGAAACAGAGAACTAATAAAAGACCAATCTATTAAATATCCTTTGATACCAATGTTGAATTCATTCCCTTTAAAATTTTTGCCAAATTGAGAGAATATGGAAACATATTGCTTCATCTTCTCATTTTTACAGGGTAAAAAGACTTTACAGATAATATACTCAGTTCCTGTTGTTGAATTCATTTATGAATTAATCTTCCTTAAGATGTTTTTTCAAATTTATTTATCAAGTTTATATGGCTATTTTACACAAAGTGACTCTTGGTGGAATAGAATTAAACCAATAATAAAAATTAAAACATTGAGGTATAAATGCTAAGAAAGCAAGAGAGGAATACATCAAGATGCTACCTACCATGCAACCACTTGTTACCAGGAGATCCCCAGGACCATTGAAAGAATCACATTTTAAGGAATTTCTAGAAGGCCTAATAGTTAGAAGACACTCACAATTTCAGGATAGTCAATGATTTTTTTTCTGAAGTGGGCTGTACAACCTGTCCTGAAATAGGCAGTGTTGCAACCCTTCTCAAGTGGTTCTCCATGGATCCAACCATATTAGACAACTTTTATCCTCTGTCCAGTATTTTTGGAGCAATGTATTGAGAGCATGGTTGGTGGGTCAATCATCAGTAACTGAGTTTAAACATTTTTGGGATAAACATATGTCCATCATCTGAATTTCTTTTGAAAAAAATGAAATAAAATATTAAATTAATAAGAAAACAAAAAACTCAAAGGGCAGACTAGATGCAGCACTAGGTCTTTTTCTGCCATCAGTTTTCTGTTTCTATCTTTTTATCCCATACTCATAGGGTTGCTCTTGAAAACCACCTGGAATTTATAAAATGGTCCAGAATGCAAAGGCATGCACAGTGTTGAGTTTCCGTGTGTTCTTCCATAGGACATCCCTGCTGTGCAGGCTCCACAGAATCCCAGTTTCTTTCCAGGTGCAATTAAATTCACCTTTCAAACCCTCCATGAGACAGAACCAGGGTATCTGCAGGGTTTCCTCTGCTTGAGGATATCTGCTTGTCCCACCAGAGTAGATATAATAGGCATGCAAATGATCTGTTCCCTAAAAGATTCCCACTTTATGGATCATCAGAAGCCTGCCTTTTCTGCTGCAGTTCCTGCCCTATTGGACTTACTCCCCCTTAAAATTGAATAGGCCCCCATCCACTTAAACTTCTGGAGACTTGCTACTTCTGCCAACCATTTGGGATAAGGTAAGGTCAGTGCAGGATAAGAATCTGGTGGATTACCTCAGAGAAGGGAGTTTGCAGCACCAGATAGCTCTTCTTTTAATTTTATGTTGTTGTTCTTATTTTTATAGTTGTGTTTATTGGGGATTTTTTGTTGTTGTAGTGTAAGTATATTCCATTTACTGAGACTTTTCTGTCTCTCTGTATCACATCTTATCCAAAGTTTTTCTTGAAATTTGAAAGACTATAAAAGAAATATTACTTTCTTTTCTCAGATACCAAAAAATGCACCAAGTGCCCAGATGATCAATATCCAACTGAGAACCGAGTCCAATGTATCCCCAAAAGAGTAACCTTCCTGTCCTATGAAGAACATCTCAGCATCATCCTCATCTCCTTTGCTCTACTCTTGTTCCTAATCACAGGTTTTGTTTTAATCATATTCATTAAATACCTTGAAACTCCTATTGTCAAAGCCAACAACCGGGACCTCTCCTATATCCTCCTGGTCTCCCTTCTGCTTTGCTTCTTATCCTCCTTGTTCTTCATTGGCCGACCAAGGAAAGCCACCTGCCTTCTCCGACAAACAGTGTTCAGCATTGTCTTCTCAGTAGCCGTGTCGTCTGTGTTGGCCAAAACAATCACAGTAGTGCTGGCATTCCTAGCTTCAAAACCAGGCAATAAAGTGAAAAGATGGTTGGGGAAGAGCTTGGCCAACTCCATCATACTTTCTTGTTCTGCTGTCCAAATTCTCATCTGTGCCATGTGGTTGGGAGTTTCTCCCCCATTTCCTGACTCTGATCTGCACTCCCAGCCTGAAGAGATTATCCTTCAATGCAACGAAGGCTCTGTCACCATGTTTTATGTTGTTCTTGGCTACATGGGCTTCCTTGCTGCAATTTGCTTCACTGTGGCTTTCCTGGCCAGGAACCTGCCTGGAGCTTTCAATGAAGCCAAGCTGATCACCTTCAGCATGCTGGTCTTCTGCAGTGTCTGGGTTTCCTTCCTCCCCACCTACCTGAGCACTAAAGGAAAATACATGGTGGCCGTGCAGGTCTTCTCCATCTTGGCCTCCGGTGCTGGACTGTTGGGCTGCATCTTCTTCCCCAAGTGCTACATTATCATCCTGAGACCAGATCTAAACACTAAGGAACATCTAATGGCAAAAGCAGGGGAATGATTGTGAAATTGTTTCTTATGCTGGTAACGTCTAGTTATCCATTATTATTGGTTATAATTGGTTATAATAATCACAACTGCTATATCTTCTTCTCTGTCTTCAGGAATATTTTGAAATCTTAAATAGTGTTCTGCTTTCTCCATTTCTAAAACTGCCACTGCACTTTCTAGGTTTTGATTTGCTTGTTCTGATTTTTCATTTTCTTACATTAGTACTTCCATTTTTTTGTCAATATCATCTGATTTATTTTCCATTTTTTGAATTCTTTGTTCATTTTTAACAATCATTTGCTGGTGCGCTTCAAATTGTGTCTTTATATCCAACATTTGTTCGTTTAATTTATCAAAATTACTTTTTGTCTCTTCATGGTTTCTGTGTATTGATTCTTGAATTAATTTTAATGTGGTTTGCATCTTAGTTTGAGCAGTGCTTATTTTCTCATGCTGCAACATTGTTTCAATAGAACCCTGGCTTGTTGGGCTAGATATTCTGACAGAAAGTGCAAAGGAAGTTTTTTTTCATAAGTCTAGTGAGATTTGATGCACTCATTTTTCGAGCCAACTATCTTAGGCTAAAATCCAAACCGTGAAAAGAGCCAACTACTTTAGGCTAAATCCAAATCCTCCAGTCAAATCACAAATATAAAATGCCCGCTGTCTCCAAATAATTCGTTTTAGTTATATCCAGAGTCAACAGATGTAATTGTAGAGAGTCTTTTCTCATGCAAAGTCATATAAAGCAGGACTTTTCAACCGGTGGTACGCGTACCACTTGTGGTACTTTGCCATGTGACAGGTGGTACGTGATTGCTAGCCAACTGTAGCAGGGGAGGGGAATGAGGCTAAGCGAGCCAAGCCTGAGGGAGAGGCAGCTGCAGCTGCAGGACTGTCTGAGCTCGGCAGAAGCCCCAGGAGCCGGAAGGGCTCCAGCTGATTGGCTCCAGCTGATTGGTGCTTGGAGCTGGAGGTGAACTGAAGAAAAAGGGGGGGAGAGAGGAGAGGCTATAAAAGAACGTGGTATGGGTGGGGGAAGGGGAAAAAAGACAGGAAAGGTTTAATCCCTTTAAACAAAGGTAATTAGTTTTACCCCCTTTAATTGAGTCTGTCTGTGGCTTTTAGAAAGTTTTCTTTGAAGGTAAACAGGCTTAATTTAAAGCTAAAGCTTTTTGCAATTGCTGGAGCCTTTCAGTCTAGAATTGCAACATTGTGACATATGACACGCCTGAGGCAGCTTAAAGAGAGAGAAAATGGAGTTTGTGTTTCTTTATTTTCTTGCTTTGCACTTGATTCCTGTGTCTTTAAGAGTACAGGGAAGGGATTGGGGGTGCATTCTTACTACACTGGAAGAGCTCAGAAGGGCAAACCAGCTAGCTCAGGAGTCTACAAACTTAGCAACTTTAAGACCTGTGGACTTCAACTCCCAGAATTCCTCAACCAGCCATGAGGGCTGAGGAATTCTGGAAGTCCACAAGTCTTAAAAGTGCCAAGTTTGAAGACCCCTGAACTAGCTGGTAGTGGTGCATATTAATAAACATGGATAAATTCATCATACATTTGTCAGTGCAAAGGGAAAGTGATTCAGCAAAGGAACAGCCACCAAAGAAATTAAAACTGGTACTTTTTTTCTACAGTTTGTAATATTTTATAGAATAAAATACAAAAATACAAAAGCAAATAGTAGGACACAGTGTGGAGGAAAAAGGGGGGGAAGTGAGGGGGAGAAGGGAAAAAGAACATACTTCCTCTGGTGCAGTAGAAGGAAGCATTAACATTGAACCTCAACTTTTTACTTTTCCATAATATTATAAACTAGCCATTTCTATAACAACAAATGACTCTAATCAGTAAAACCCAAAATCCCCCCCCTTTTTTTTTTAGTCATCAAGTTTTTGACACCTTGCTAATCACTGGTTGTACTCAAATATTGTCATGTCCTAAAAGTGGTAAATCTGTGAAAAGCCCTGATATAAAGGCACTTTGTTTACCCCAGGTGTTGTTTCAAGGTAAAACACCTTTCAAATTCTTTTATTATTTGGTATTACTGTAGTATCTCCTTTTACCACTAGATGTCCTCATACACTGTATTGTCTATATCCGGTTTTAAAAGATTGTTACAAAGTTTTCTTTTAAAGTTCTTTGGAATTTATTTACCCTAGAAATTAAATCTAAAAAGATTTTCCACGTCCTGTAGGTTAAGCAGTTTTTCTTTAAGTCGATCTAAGTTTTATTTTTAAGTATTCTTTTATATTCCTTAAATTCCTTCCCCCTCTTGTAATTGCTTGCTGCTTTTAACTCTCTTCTCCCGTAGTCCATGGTGGCGAACCTATGGCACGGGTGCCAGAGGCGGCACTCAGAGTCCTCTCTGTGGGCACGCGCACCGTCACCCCAGTCCTAGGCCTTCAGCTGGGTTTTATAAAACCTTTTCACTTTAGGCCTCGCCGCCGTGTGCAAAAAAAAAGTTGCAATCAGTCAATTTCAACTTCTCGCAGGAAAAAAAAAGATCTTGCAAAGTTGGAATTGATTGAACTTTTTAGTCCCACCCAGTCTGCCGTTACCACCGCAGCCACGCCCAGCCAATTGGCCACACCCAGCCAATGAGCCACACCCACCCGGCACTTGACGATGCATAAGTGGGTTTTGGGTTGCAGTTTGGGCACTCAGTCTCTAAAAGGTTCGCCACCACTGCCCTAGTCCTTCTGGGGTCTTTACTTCGTAGATTTTTCCCAATCAGGGGATCAGTATTTCTGAGTCCTTAAGGAAAAGGAATAAAAAACAGGCTCACCCAGTTTCAGTACGCTGTTGACAATCAGCTGTTTGGCGGAGCACAGCGGCTTCTCGCTTTTTTTTCCGGCTGACTATGACTTGGGCTGCATGTGCTTACCAGGCAGTCTTTCTTCCATCCTTTAGAAAGGTTTCTTCAATCCGTCTGGACCGACCGCCATCTGGTCCAGACTTCTGAAGCTTCCCTCCTTCTTCATTGCCCCTCCAGGGCAACTTTCCGACCCCTTGGGGTCGCCGGACCGAACGAAATCGGGCTAAGAAGCTGGAGCTCCGGTTTCTTCCAAAGATAAAGATAAGATAAATAACCTTTATTGTCATTTTTATATTGTGGGCACAATGGCACACATAAAAAATGAAATTTAGTTGCCCGCTCTCAAAGTGAAACATATACATGACACACACCTAAACATACTATGTACAAAATATATATAGACCCACATCCCTACATATACATAGCAAATAAATATTAAATACTGTCCATCTTGAATATATAATGCAAGGAGGAAGTTTGAGAGTTCGCAAGGTTAATGCTGTATGGAATGAAACTATGGCTGAATCTGGATGTTCTGCTACGGATACCACGAAGTCTCCTCCCAGAAGGTAACAAGGAAAACAGGTCGTGAAGAGGATGTGTAGTGTCCAGAAAATCTGGCGGGCCTGCTCCAGCAACGCTTCTGTGCGATGTCCTGGAATGGTAGGGAGGGAACTGCCAATGATCTTTTCGGCCCATCCTCACCCTCTCTGCACGTCCTTCCTGTCTGAAGCAGTGATGCCCCAAAACCAGACTGTGATGCTGCTATGACAGGATGCTCTCGATGTCCCCTGTAGAAAAGGGTCAGGACAGGGGAAGGAAGATGTGCTTTTCTCATGCGGCGCAGGAAATGCAGGCGCTGCTGTGCCCGCTTCACCAGTTTCTCACTGTTTAGCGACCAAGTCAGCCTACTCGTTAGCTGCACACCCAGGAATTTGATGCTGGTAACCATCTCCACAGGAGAATCATTAATGCACAGAGAAGTGTGGCTGTGCCTGCCTTTTCTGAAATCAACAATGATCTCTTTGGTTTTTCTTGTATTTAAAACTAGGCTGTTTTCTTTACACCAGTTCACCAACCCCTCAACCTCCTTGCAGTAAGCTTCCACCTTGTCATCCTGAATAAGGCCCACTACTGTTGTATCATCTGCGAACTTCACAATATGGTTGGTGGCAAACCTAGCACAGCAGTCATGGGTCAACAGGGTGAACAGCAGCGGACTTAAGACGCAGCCCTGAGGAGAACCTGTGCTCAAGAAAATGGTATTTGAGGTATTTGTTCCAACTCGCACATATTGGGGCCTGTTGGTAAGAAAATCCAGAATCCAGTTGCACAAAGGAGTGTTTAAGCCTAAAAGGCCCAGTTTGTCTACTAGATGCTGGGGAATGATTGTGTTAAACGCCGAACTGAAGTCGACAAACAGCAAACGCACATGAGTATTTCTTTCCTCCAAGTGCTTCAGGCTCAGATGGAGAACGGAAGAAATAGCATCCTCCGTAGAGCGATTTGGTCGGTAGGCAAACTGAAGCGGGTCAAATGCTGGCGGGAGGCTAGATACAATAGTGTCTTTTATCAGCTTCTCAAAGCATTTCATGATGGTGGATGTCAGTGCAACCGGACGGTAATCATTGAGGCCTGTGATTGTGGACTTTTTTGGCACTGGCAAGATGATGGCCATCTTAAAACACGATGGGACCACTGCCTGCTGCAATGAGAGGTTGAAAATATCAGTGAGAACACAAGCCAGCTCCTCTGCGCATTCCCTGAGGACACGTCCAGGGATGTTATCTGGGCCTGCTGCTTTCCGAATGTTAACTGTCTGCAGTGTTTTCCGGACAGAGGTGACATCAAAGCTAGGCACTTGCTCATCAGGATGGGGCACAGCTTTCCTAGCAGGAGTACTATTTGATGCCTCAAATCTACCAAAGAATGCATTCAGTTTGTTTAGGAAGTCTGTGTCATCCTTACATCTCGATGGAGCCACCTTGTAATCCGTAATGGCCTGGATCCCTTGCCACATTTGCCTGGTGTTTGTTTGGTCCTGAAAAAAGTTCTGAATTTTCTGGCAATGGGCTTGCTTTGCACCTTTTACGGCACTTTTCAGATTTGCTCTGGCTGTTCTAAGTGCCAGCATGTCCCCAGATTTAAAAGCCACATTCCGTGCTTTCAGCATCTTGCGGACCTCATAAGTCAGCCACGGTTTTTCATTCGCCCTCACAACAAAGCTTTTCAGGACACAGACATCTTCTATGCACTTTTGGATATATGCAGACACCGTGGTGGCATACTCCTCAACATTTGTATGTTGGTTATCAGTAGCTGCTTCCTTAAACATGCCCCAATCTGTACATTCAAAGCAGTCTTGTAATGCTTCTATAGCTCCCTCTGTCCAAATCCTCACCTGCTTTACTGTAGGTTTCACTCTGACTAATAAAGGTTTTTTTAGCTGGAATAAGCAGCACTGAGAGATGGTCAGAGGAGCCCAGGTGAGGGCGGGGGATAGCTTTGAAAGCCTTCTTGATGTTGGAATAAGCAAGATCCAGTGTATTGTCCCCTCTGGTTGCAAAGTCCACATATTGATGGAAATGTAGCAGGGTAGCTTTCAAATCCACTTGGTTAAAGTCTCCCACAGCAATAAATGCACCTTCTGGGTGAGTAGTTTGTAAGTCACTGATGGTATGGTGGAGAACCTTCAGGGCCTCTTCTCTGTTTGCATCAGGGGGGATATACACAGCTGTGATAATGGTAACAGAGAATTCTCTAGGCAGATAGAAGGGTCTGCATTTGATGGTCAGAAGCTCCACATCTGGGGAGCACAGACTTGAAACCACCTTGGCATTATTACACCATTTATATAAAAACAGACACCCCCTCCCCTGGATTTGCCACTAAGAGTAGAACTCCTGTCCAACCGAAATGTTGAAAATCCCATCAAGCTAAATCCCATCAATCCCATCAAGTTTCTTCCACCCGTCTCATTATGGCGTCAAACCAGAAGTTGGGGAGGAGCTTCCTGAGGGACCTCCTCCATCTTCCCAGGGTGATAAAAGGCAAGCAGAAGTTCAACTGGTCTAGCAGCCTACCTAGCTCTCCGCAGTGAACCTTGCAGGGAAGGACAGGAAATATGGGGACAAGGGGAAAGGACGCCCAGGAACTCTCTGGGCTGGAGGAAAACTAATATCCATACTTCCCTCTCCCTCTTCCTTCGGGGGGAGATATGGGGAGGGGGTCACAATAAAGGTATCCACACCAATACTCCTGAGGTCTCCCAGCCCTTCAACACCCACCTTCCCTGAGTATCCCAAACTGTTCTTCTCCCCCCATTTTCAGCCCTACTTGCTGCCTTTGGATGATTTTTGAGGCTTCTTTCCTGTCCCCCTCCCAAATAGGCCCTCTGCAGCCCCCCAAGACCATCTCAAAGGGAGGGGCTCCAGCCCCCTCCACTAAAGGGAGAGTTTGGAGGAGCAACTCAGGTGTTGATTGAGCATTTGGGGATTCTGGGTGGGGGTTCCCCTTTCCCAAAGTCTCTCTTGGGGGCTCCCAGCCCCTTCCCACTCCTTCCCCCAAGAAGGAATCCAAGCTCAACTCTTCCCTCACATTAAAAAAAAAACTTCAGAAGATTCAGAAGAAAAACTGAAGTTGCAAAAACACTTTTGCCAAAAAGCGTCTTTTTCTTATACTTTTGGTGGCATTTCTGGATTCAGGTCTGAAAATGCCTCAGTTTCCCTCTTTCCGCTTTCGTTTTCCATCTCCTTCCTCTTTCAGTGCAAGAAACTTCGGGGCTCAGACGCTAATTCGGGGTCCGCAAGGCCTCCATCCCACCCAGCCACGGGGGGGGGGGACAGAGGGGCCCGGCTGCCTCTTATCCCACTTCGGCTGCCTTCCCACGACACCCGCCCACCTCGACCACAACCAGGGAAGAGGGGGCTCCCTCTTCGTCCTGTGGTGGGAAATGAGGGAGGGAGGGAGCGGAAAACACGCGGAGATCGAGGCTCCTGCAGGCTCCCACCTATCTTGTCTTCCACCCCTTTCCCACTACTGGAGTCCCAGCCCCTCTCCTCCCCCCGCCCAGCCCCCTCCTTACCGGGGGTCTCCTTCCCCCTTCGCTTCCGGGTATCCGGGTCAGCGCCCCCACCAGCAGCAGCATCAGGGGCAATCCCCACCAGCAGCAGCAGCATCAGGGGGCGCCCCACCAGCACCCCCAAAGGGGGGGGGAGGAAGACGGAGGTGCTCCCAGCCCCACAAGCGGAATCGGGGGTCTGGATTGGGGAGAGGAGGAAACGTTTTCCTCGAACTTTATAATTGGGAGTGTCCATAAGAGCGGAGAGGCCAATGGGAATTCTCCCTTCGTTAGCGTCATCGGTCTCCGGGCAGAGTCTCCTTTGATTTCACCTGATGGAGGAGATTGTTCGGCGCAGAGAGAGAAGCAGAGAAAGTGGAGGGCGGGGGGTGAATCCCTTCAGTCTTGGGGGGCCGCAGTTCAAGAGGATATTTCATGACAGCTCCGGAGGGGAGGGTGGACTTCCTTTCGCCCTCCCCCCCGGATCCTGGGGGGGGGTCTATAGTGGATGAAAAAAGGGGAGGAGCAGCCCCATAGCCAGCGAGGACTTGGAGGGGGTCTCTTAGGTGGCGACTGGGAGTCTTTGGGCACCTTCACACACACACACACACACACACACACACACAAACCCAATCATGCGGGGTCACTGCCCCCCCCACCGCCCCTCCCGGGATGCTTCTGCCTTTTGGGCCCTTCGTGGCAAAGGGGCTACCGGAGGGGAGGTTTTGCCCCCAGCACTGTGGGATTTTCTGACCCACCGCAAATAGGTCACTTTTGGTTCAAGAATCGCTCCTTCCTTCCTTCCTTCCTTCCTTCCTTCCTTCCTTCCTTCCTTCCTTCCTTCCTTCCTTCCTTCCTTCCTTCCTTCCTTCCTTCCTTCCTTCCTTCCTTCTATTTTATTGAACTCCATGGGAATTGAAGGGGTATAAATTATGACATAAAAAAAGAAATAAAATAAAACTGCCCCCCCTTGCACAGATGAACTGGATCAGCCCCCGACTCCTGCCTAACCTCCAAACAGCACTGTTTCTGCCTAAGGGGAGGGACTTTTTTTTCCAAGCTGAGGGGAGGGCAAGAAATGCTGCCCCCCCTTTGGGAAAATATCCCACTCGGAGAGCAGTCTCTGGGGATGGGGGAGGAGTCAACGGAGACCAGTCAGCTCTTGGGGGGGGCAGCTTCAATCCGGATCCCTGCCAAGAGTGCGCGGGGGGGAGGGATTGGGACCCCAGAGCCGCCCGAGACAATCCTGAGGATACTCAGAGGATGAAAAAAACAGGTTTTCCCCTGAGGAATATTCGAGAAAGAGCCTTTCCTGGATTTGGCCTCTTTCAGCCTCAGCCCTTTGGCCTCCCAGCCCCTCCCCGACTGTGGGGATGCCCCCCTGCCTCTGGGGATGCCTGGGCGGTGGGGCTGACCTTCCCCTCCCCTCCCCCACGAGGTCCTCCCTCTGGATAAACCCCTCCCTCTGCTGCTCCTGGGTGATTTGCCCCTCCCTTCTCCTCCTTAGTCAACCCCCCCTGAGTCTCCCCCCCTCCGTTTCAGGGACCCTTCCCCTCCCCCAGGTGAGCTGGAGGGTGCCCGGAGGCCTCTTTCAGGGAAGGACCAGGTGCTCCTTCGGCGTCCCCTGTGGCAGTATGGGAACCTAAATGGACATCTAGTCCACGGCTCCATGCACACAGAGGAAAGTCTGGCCGAGAATCGTGAAGAGACCAAGGAAA